>QOCX01002723.1:0-20671 GCA_005959815.1 Sarcophaga bullata
CGGTTTCTCTGGTTCTAGCTTACCCGAAATGTTCAATTTTCTATGATTCTCGCTCATAAATCAAGCTGAATTTGACCATTGGCTTAGGTTATATTAGATTTGAGGACAACTGTGGATTATGGCTTAAGAAAAGCTTACGAAATTGTAAGATGACCAAGAATGCTTTTAAATCGCTCGTGTCATGAGCTGTGTAGTATTTTTTGGCCAACTCAGGATAAAAGAAGTTGGTCATCATCAATCTAAAGTTATCGCCGTTCATAGCAATGGCCTGGGAAAAGTCGTTCTCAAAGAACTAAGGACCGATCACGATGTCGTCAATTCAAAGTCTACACTAAACAGTTAGTTTTTTTTTTTTGGAATATATTTAAAGCTCAACGATCTCGTGTCAAATCTTCGTCAATTTCGTTTGTTCAAGTGCACATACACGCAGAAATGGACACCATCGCAATACTCGTTAAATTGTGGTCTGCGAAAAACAGAATTCTTATAAGTAATGTGAAATCGACTGCCTGGTATTCTTCTGAACACTCTCGGATAGTAGCTATGTTTTCGACAAATCCCGCGTTCCATCAACGCTGTAAAAGGCAGAACTCTTGTGAGTGATGCGAAATCGACTGCCAAGGATTTTTCTGAAAACTTTCTCGGATAGTGGCAAATCCCGCGTTTCGTCAACACTACGAAAGGCAGAATGAGTCGCGCGAAGTCAACAGAATCGGATTCTTCTGAACACTTTCTCGTCTTTTTTTTTATTGAAAGATCCCGCGTTTCTTCAACATCAGGGTGACGGTCGATTGTTTACTGAACTATTGGATTGAATTAATTCATCACATTGCGAACAGTCCTTTCGGATGGGACGATGGGATGGCGAGCGTTAATTGAGCGCAAGGCACGGCAAAACAAATTGCGCACGTATTATTCAGTGATACATCATCCCGTGGAGAATTGACAAAATAGAACGAATAAATGACAACTAATTTGACAGATGTAGCTACAACAAGATGGCCGTTATCAATAGTCAATGTTTGGAAATCCCAGTTAGAATACCCAATAGAAAATTCTTGCTGACATTAACGCCAATTAAAGAATAAAATTAGCTAGAAAAAATTAGAGAAAATAGTCTACATAATGACACAAAACATAATGGAATGAGTCTAACAGCAATAAGACTATGCTGAGTCACAATATTTTTAAAGAAATCTGGTGATAACCACACAGAGTTGAAATCCTATACCGAAGAAGGCCTTATTACATCTCTAAGGCTGCAAAATTATTCAAATTTTTTTATAATCTTAGTATATCCTAACACAGTAATACTTGAAAAGTGACCACATTCGAATCATCACTACTTTTATTGTAACTAGTGATAGTGTTGAGTGCAGATAATTAATTAAGTTGCTGTCTCCATATTAATTAAAAGGCCTAAATTAATATGGCAATGATATGAAAACATTTTTTTTTCTTTCATTTTAAACAATTTGTCAATATCAAGTTGTTGTTGTAAAGAAAAAAATATCCTTTTCTGCCTCCAATTAGTAAAAATAATTCAGTTTTTTTTTTTTTTTTCTTCCATATAAAAATGGTTACTAAAGCCCGTGTAAAAACTTTACGAAATAATTTATAATGATTAATGCAACATTTAGCCTTATTTTATAATGATAAACATACACACAATTCGTTTGTTGATTTAAATTTTTATTTAAAAATTTTTTTTTGTTGCTTTTTTTTTTTACCGTATTTTTGATATTATTTTGCATGAAACATGATTGATAGTGTTTAAATAAATTAAAAAGTTTTTCCCTCATAATAAAATAAAAACCCGTTTTTAATTTTTGCTCACTTAAATGCCATAATAAAACACAATGCAACGATTTAATTAAAAACAAATATAAAAAAAAAAACAGAAAATAATAATAATTCTACAATAAATGAATAAATAAATGCCATCATGTATTTAAAGTAAATGAGCATGTATGTAGATATGTATTGTAGTGTAGTGTAGTGTAATGCAGTATATGGAGTGTATGTAAAGATGAATTTCGTTATATAATGGATGAGAATGAAAATATGGAAATAATTGGCAGCTTTATTAATACAAAAATACATAGTTTTAGTCACGGCTATTTGTGCGTAATGAATGACAACAAAAAAAAAAAAATACAAATGAACAGAAATGACTGAAAACATAATTTGATGTACGAACATAATAATGATAATAAATTTTGATAACAATCAATAAAAACTAATAATAATTATATGTATGGTATGTATACGGCTAATTATACATACATTTATGGTTGTAATTATAAATGAAAAATTATATGAACAAAGTAACGCACAATTGGCACAATTTTAATGGGAAATTTCAAAAAGAAAGAAAACAAAGCAATACAAAACAAAACAAAAATGCTTAAAACAGTAGCCTTTAATTAGTTACAAATTAAATACTATTTCTCCTACCTATATACTACACTATACACCACACACACGCATATTAATATATTGGGTTAACCATTTATTGGTTTCAAATTAACCGGTCTGGTCTGTAGTAACATTACGTAGCGAATGTTTTAACAATCGAAGAATGCGTAAAAATAGTTTAAAACGATTTCAAAAGTCGTAATCACAATGTGTTCGAGTTTCGAGCATTACGAGGCATTGGCATATACGATCAATGCAATGTTTATATAGATTTTATCTGCAAGAGTGTGCCCGATATTCCAAATTTGTCAATTTTTTTTCATCAATTGAACCTATTTGATCGCTCATCACAGCATATTTCGCATTTAGATTTGTAGTAAGTCCAGTTCATGCAACGATTGAAACCAGTTGACCATTCATAGCATCATAACTATAATGTTTCGGTGCTAGATCAGCACTAATTCTTCAAAGAAAATTTTTCTTGGCTATAAAGCTCCCTTCTTACTCTCTATAGTTATGTTTACATGCAAAATTATTGCATATACGTCATAGAAAAATCTAGAACTGGTTGTGTAAAAGCTAATGCATTGGATAAAAATAACTATTTGGTACGCATTATGACCTGGAAGTACTTTTGGATCATATCTGTTCGAAAATGAGTCTGGAAGAACATATACTATCATTACAAAGCGCTATGGTCTTCTGGTTATTGATTTTTTTTGACCTGCAGTTGAAGATTATGGGCTAGACGATAAGTGGTCTGAACGCAACCATGCTATGAACCAAACGACAAAACCGATTATAGGCTTTATTGCATGAGGCGTTTTCAGAAAGAGGAATTTGGCATTACCAATATCATGTGCTTTGATGCCGTTATACTACTTTTGGAAAGGCTACGTTAAATACCGTGTATAAGCCAATATTTCGACAACATTTTAATCAACATCCGCCGAAATAATCCACGAAATGCGCTAAAAAATGATCGAAATCCACTTTAAAAGGATCGACTGCTGCAACCAAACCAAAGGCAGTCATATAACTAGTACTGTCTTTCGTACATAATGCCAAGCATTATAAGGAAATTCATCGAAATCATAGATTTTGAAACCGAGAAATGCGTAACCCTTTCTATATTATATTACAGCACACAAGCATTTAATATCACGTCTCTGTATATGTTTGTGCGTGTGTGTAGGTATAATTTAAAGCTATTTTAATTTAAATTCTCTACTATTCTTCTCTTTCTAATAATATTCACCACATAATTGTATGGAAAAATAAATTCTTTTTTTTCATATTCTAATAAATGAGAGGATGAGGCGCAAATTAGAATAAAAAAAAGATAGAAAAAAAAAACTTCTGATATCGTTATCAAATGAAATTACACGCGTTGAGTATGGTTGATTATACACTTAAAAACATACGCATATTGAAATATAAACCTAAAAATATGCTACTAAATAATCATTATAAAAATTTATATACACACTACATAACAAAAGTAAAAAAAAAAATAAAAAATAAAATAAAAAATATTCTTAATATTTATGGGCAAACAAAATGGAATAATGCTCTCAAACTCACACACATACACCCACTGATTTTCTTGTTGTCTTTCTATTCACTTGTATTTCATCAATAGAGCACAATATAACGGTACAAATTAGAAGTATTATTCATGTTTTCTAGTTTGTAAACATATAATCTCTTACACGCGCAGCTCATTTAATATGTATACAGTGGGTCACAATAATAAACACACCGGGGTGACTGAATATTTGTTGTTAATTTGAGGTACGTACAAGTTTTTGAATTTAGTTTGCCATTAGGCTGCAGTTTATGCGCAATCTAGAATCTCAGACTTGATGGGTGACTGGTAGGTGCCAGTTCTATAGAGAAAAATAAATGGTGATCCTCGTTTTTTTTTTATCAATTTAGGGCACTTGGTTACTCGTATCATAAAGATGACATGACATGATTACTAAGAAATCTAAATAAACTCATAGTCTGCATGACTATTAAGCTTTATTAACTCAAGGCAAACTAATGGTAGAGAAACTTTTCATGTACACCGTGTTCTATAGGCTTTAATCGAAATGTATAAAAGGCCTGACATATGATAGCTTGTTACTAGGCGGAAATTCTAAATTCCAAACAAACGCAATTTTGTTTTAAAGTGCATGTTCACATTTTATTGCTGCCCACTGTATGGTATATGTCTAATTCGAATACACTTACACCCACACATTTTACTATTTTCCTTGCACACACACATACCCACACACTGTAATAATTATTGTAATAATTTGAAAATACATTGTCATCTAAAGTCTAATGAACACTACCAAAACCGTAATACAAAAACAAACAAAAAAATTCAAAGGATTTTTTTTTTCTATAAAAGGAATTGCTTATACAATAAATTAAAATAAAGAAAGAAAAGAGAAATTGTTTTAAACAATTTGAAATTTACCTGGCAGGTAATATTAATGCATCAAATTCCGTTGATAAATGCCGTCGTATTATATTTTTCGATGGTGGTATACCCAATGCTGTTGCCATTGTATCGCCTGAAAATGAAGGTTCCAATACCACTAAACCGCCATGTACACCGCTGTCTGTAATTATAGCGCACAAAAGAATTAAAATGTATAGAAGAATGGAACATAATTAAAAGGATAATTAATATTGAATAAAATAAAGTTTCAGAATGTTTTTATTATACGATGATGATTAGGAAATATGAAAGAAAAATTACATCTATGCGAGGGAGGTTTGAAAAAGTATTGGGTTGATGAAAAGTGGAAAGTCCTTTAAAACATAGATTTTAAGTTCCGAAGAGCTATCCCTCATTGGAGATTGTATTACGGTAACTGGGGTAGTATTGTCAATTATTAAAGGAGGGCGAGGTAGTAAGTATTGAGAGTTATTGCCATGAAAAACATCTCAAAGTCTGTGTGAAATTTTAAAGATGAGATTGGGTGCAGTGTCTGCCCACAATGGAACCAAAACAGATCGTGAAAATCTTTTAACATACAGTGTAACGATGTTTCACCCGATTAAAGCCCTGTTTTGAAGACTGTTCGTATCACGTGGGACAAAGTAACAATCACAGCAGTGCTCCACATTGGGGAAATTCCATCTGCAGATAAGCTATGGCGTTGGTTTTTTCGCGAGCACTATGCTTACTATACTCATATCATAAAAGAGAAGAATAGTACTCAGAAGAGTTTTGGAAGAAATCAATGCGGTGATAAGTAGGTTTTCATAATCTCTTCATGATGTTATAGTCTTAGAACATGCGGATGTATTTGGATAACGAGTTCGAAATTAATTTTATTTCATGGGTACAGTGAGAGAAAAGACCAAACGTGATTCAAATCGAAGTAACCAGACAGAAACTCTTATTCAACGCTTCCTTTGGATATAATATGGTCTGATCTTGGCTCCCCATTGAGATTATATGCAGAGTTGTGTCCTTATTTACACCAGTAAGACTGATTCTTGATTAAAATAGATTTTTTGAGCTCTTTAGAAACGGAATTCGCGATACACTGCATTTATTTATAATAAAATCTAAAGAGTATTCGTTTGTAAAGAGAATGAAGCCCGATTCAAACAGAATTTCGGAGTGATTTCGGATTGATTTATATTTGCTGTTAAGAGATCGTATTGAAAAAACCTCCTCCGAGAAACTTATGCCACTCAGTCCAGAATTTCTTAGTGTAGAATTGAGCTTCTTAAAGGCTCAATATATAAAGTACTTCATAAAGATCTGTATTTGACCACGTGTTGTGTCATGATTATGACTGATGATTTATTTCTTTAATCCTTTTCGATAAATTCTTAAGAAAGAGTTTACTTACCTTTTAAATTCTCAGCATATTCGGCCAGATCTATTGAACGTGCCCAGCGTATAAAACGTTGATTGGTCCACACAATTGGATCGGTATCGACATTTTCCGATTGTACTCGACGCATTGCCAATGTCTGGCGATCATACTTTACAATGCGTAAGACATGTATGCCTAAAAGGAAATTCCACAATTGCTTATTATCCTCCATTTTGTTGCCTTTACTTAGGCAAGCCACTTACCATGCACAATACTGGCCTGATGAAATTTTCTTGTGACACCCCAAAAAACTTTTCCAGTTCCTTTTTCGATAAAGTATCCAACATACGGGCATCGACTAGTGAGTGTAGAAACGATTCGGCATATTGAGGCAAACCGATATCGGGCAACCATTCGGAGGCAACCCAAGTGTGTCCCAGCTGGGTAATCATGGGATAACGTACCATTTCTGGTCTTCTTTGTTCCTCTATGGCCAAGCGTAATTTTTTACGATGCATGGGATGGGTTAGACCCAGACCTGCTTCTAGTTCAATATCGTTTAATTCCAATAAAACTTTACCGCTCTTAACATTTTCCGAGCAACGTGTGCTATACTGGGCATGCCAAGGCCACCTCTAGCCAGGCCAGTACTGAGAAGCACGCATCTTGTATTTGGGAAGCTTCACGTAATAAACGTAATTTTTCAGCATAACCCTCCTCAGAGAGAGGGCTCCAGGAGAAGTCATTATCTAAAGAGATGTAAAATAAATATAAAACCGTTATGTGAGCTTTAAGAGAAGAAAACCTACAGTCTGAGGCTCCATCAGCAGAAAGAGCTTTATTTTTATTTCTTGAACGCGCAAAGACACGTGATATACTACCCCAAGTGCCACCACGGCCATTGCGAGCCCCTAAAGCACTAGCTCCGCCACCGGTTTTGGGTGCAAATTTCCTAGCCACAGCACCTGGGCCATCCGAATCGACCGGGGAACCCAATTGTTCAACAGATCTAATGAAAACACAAGAAATATAAGGATATTTAAATTTTTGTTGTTTATTCCAACCACTTACCGGGAATAGGCTGCTGAATTGAGCGGCGATAACGTAGGACTTCTTTCTTTGGGAGTGCCATCTACGAATATTTTTTAAATTTTTAATATTTTTCAACATTACCTTGAGTGAAATTTAAAGCTTACATTGATACATATTTTGACTAGAGACCAAAGATATACTATCCGGATCTACTGTAATACAGGGGCCATTATCCGATATACCATCACTAAAGTTGATGTCACCGCCTGTGCTCTCACGATCACTGTTANTCGCGATCACTGTTGTTACGTAGAACAGAATCATTTGAACAGGAATTACGATCGCCAGCGGTATTACCTGAACTGTTACTAAAGGCAGACAATGAATTTGAATTGCCACGCCCACTATCATCATTACGATAGTTAACTAGACCGCCAGCAGTGCCGGCCGGCATTTGGTTTAACAAATTCGAGGCTGCGGAAGGTGGTGTCAAGGGAGCAAATGATAACAGACTCTCTTGATCCGACAGACAACCTGACATTTGTCTTTGCAACTGTTCTTGTAATTTTTGTAACTGCATGTCACGGGCACTCAACTGCTGAGCCAATGCCAATGATCGTTCGGCCTCATCGCGAGCCTGTTTCAACAGCTGCCATCTCTCACGTTCACGATCACCCGAAAGCTTAGCATTATTACTCTCCGACTCTCTTACTCTGTCCTGATAATTACGTATGAAATCCCTTAACTCTTGCTCTTTCTCCTGCAACGAGGCACATAGTTGCTTCACTTGCCCCACTAATTCGTTTTTATCGCTGCGCAATTTTTTTCTTTCAATTCTCAGTGACATCAATTGATTTTTAGCCGAACGTAATTCCTGTTCCAAACGATCGATACGCTGTTGACTGGTTCGAACCACTGCCATCGGTTGATTGTCCATCGCCACAACTATTCGAATCGGAGAGATCGATGCCGCCAACAGCGCCTTCGGGTGAGTTTTCTAAAATTTTCGTAAGCGATGAATTTCAGCATTTAAGCGTTCGTTTTCTTCACGTAATTTTGTGGGTGAATCTAAATGAAAAGAGAGGACAGATAGATATCATAAAAATGGATCTTTATAAGGCCCTCGCAAAGTAAAGCTAAAGCGGAAAGCAGTGGCAGTAAAAGCACGAATAAATTAAGGTATTTAGTTACGCAATATGGAAGTATTTTTTTCAAAAGAATCGTTATCGCCAATTCAGATCACTGTGGCTTTAAGTGAAGGTTATGAACTAAAGGGTATGTATCCTAGATTTAACAAGAAGGCCCCATTGCATAAGAAATTTTCAGAAAAATTAACTTTAGATTTGGGAGAGAAGTCCATTTGCCATTAATATGATGACATATTTTGTAGGGTCATGTTGAAGATTCCCTTAGCAAACAGGCACTTTATAACCAATATAGTCAAATTATGGCCAGGATATTTTTCGAAGTATACAGCTAAGATATGTAACTCACAAACTATCTGAAAAGGGATTAATTGCTGGAAACAATTCTTAGTTGAGATGATACAGTCACCGTGTTTTTGACTTGAGTCTTTAAACCCCAAGTCAAGACATACGAAATGTTTAAACAAAAATTTAAAGGCGAACCAAATAAGTAAACCAACCAACTATTTATGCAAGTAAATATTTAATTAAAACTTTTCCTTTATTGCAAGGGAGGGGAAATAAGGACAAAATGCAAAACTTTAATATCGACAAACGCCAACAACGAATGCCATGAAAAACAAGCCAACTTACTAAGAAAAATAAAACTAAAGAAATAAAAAATTAAGAGAAAGGAAAGGAAAATAAATTATTAACAAAAATAGCAGGACTGATAAAGCGAGAGGTGCCGCCCAGTGCACCCAGTTGAAAGGAAAATGAATTCATTAAGTTTTAAATACAAAACTTTAACTTTCAATACTGAAACTTCTTTAAAAAATTCAACAACTTTCATATCCTGAGACTAAAACCAGCTGGTTTCTCTTTTCGATTTTCTAGCCCGCAGTCGACAATGCCTCCCAAAAAAAGTTTTTCTTCTAAAATGTGAAATACAGTACAAAAATACGGTACGACGCATTTACAAGCAGTATTAATAAAACTGCAATAAAATAATACCGCCGATGACATTGGCAGTGACTGAATGAATGACTGACATGGAATGAAAAATTAGTAGTGGGTTTAATCACAACAGCTTATTCATCATTCTAAACTTAAGTAACAATTACAGAGAGTTTTTGCCACAAATAAACTCTTTTCACATAAAGACAATTTCTTTTTATTAAAAAAACACATTTTTTTATACAAAAATGTCATTTAAATTCGAAGTGACAGGCGGTCGAAATTGTGATGTTGACATCCAGCAATACAGTATGGTTTTTGTGGATCGAATAAATTCTTTATAATTTAATTTCGTTTATTATTCTACATTTCTTTAAGGGTCATAGAGGTCATGAAGTCGAAAAAGACTAGCAGGCAGTATGTTGCCATATTAGACGTAAGGCCATGGTTTAAACCCTAGGTCCAGACATCTCAACCAGAAAAAAAAATATATCCTCGCCAGCTTCCTCTCAGCATATTTCCGGCAAAAACTCTGAGGGTGTGAATAAATTTGCCATGAAAAGGTTCTCAAAATTCCGTCATTCGGAATTGACTATAAACTGTAGGTTGCGCCACTCATGTATGAAAGTATAACCCACACACAACACAAATGGTGTGAGAAGAGAGGTCGTAGTCCAAACTGAGGAGTTGTAATAACCATGTATGTAGGGGTCATAGTAAAGAGGTTTCCAATTCGATTTTCTTCGATTTAGTTTAATCCGGTTAAACAGGTTGTGATATTGTAGTATTCTCTAGAACGGTAGTGTTGCCATATATCGTTATTTAATAATGACACATTCTGTGGGTGATTGATTACGATGATAATGGTGTTGCAACCTGCTCAAGGAGTTCTAATCTTTCTCTTCTACAATGAAAGTTTTGTGATCTTTCGTTGCTTAGAACCGAAGGCCTCACTGAAAATATTTCAATGATTCTGACGTAATGGAGGGTTCTTTAAGTCCTAGTCTTCCTGAAGATACGTGGTGCTGAATCTTTCTAGGGATTTTCATATTGGATGTTTATTGTCTCTAGGAAGTCTAAAGTTGAGGCTATCATGGGTTTAGTCATCGTTGATAACTTTTGCGAGAGACAGCAGAATAATGAATATAGCTGGAACAGGTTAGCTGAGTATACTGAAAATGTTTTGAAATCTAAAAATCATGACTTAAAAGAGCAGTATGGCAAGAGGGAAATTGCTTTGGACTTGTTGGTTGGTAATCCTGACCTGGAACGAAATATTGACAAACTAAAAGCCAGACGACTAATGGAGGATTATATATATTAGATGTGGACAACAAATCTGGATGATAAGACCGAATTTAACTTTTGTGTGGTTAGGTACATTAAAATCCTAGAGTATGTAGTCAAGCGCTTAAACTAGGTCACCATAAATTCTTTAAAACAGTTTAGCTAGACAACATCTAATGCTTATGCAAAATGTAATGCACAAAAATTATTTGCTGGGTAGTTCAATGTTTGTTAAGTAATTAAAACAAAACCAACAACATGTTGCGCGCTCTTTACACACCGTACATGTTGTGCCGTAAAGCCAGAGAAATGGAAATAAAACGCAGCCTTCGTATACAACTCCTCTTACAATTAATATTTTTTTTTTACGTTTTGCTTGTTCACTCTCTTTTAATATTTCTTTACTCTTTACTATTCTATTAACACAAAAAAAGTGAAATAGTATGTGAGTATTGTTGATGTTGTTGTTATTGTTGTTGTTGTTATAATAGCTTTGTACAACTAATTAGTGTACAATTACAACGAAACCAAAAAAACCAATGCAAATAGTTAATTTATACGCACAGCCAGCGAGGAAAAGAAAGAGAGAGAGTGTGAGAGAGAGAGAGAGAGTGAGAAGAGAGAGTGAGAGAGAGAGAGTGAGAGAGAGAGAGAGAGAGAGAGAGAGAAAGAGAGAGGAGAGAGGGAGAGTGAACAGAAAGTAGGATTGGTAAACAGGGTGTTGGAACCAGGATGTGTTAAGACAAAGTAAGCAAATTACTTAGTTATACCACAAGAACAGAAAGAGAAGAGGAGGAGAGAGAGAGAGAGAGAGAGAGCTAGCGAGTGAATGAATTCGAAAAAAACATAATAAAGCGAAAGTAAGAATAACAACAATAAACTACAACAACAAACAACAAACTTATAATTGTTTGAGAACTCAAAGCCAGAAGACTGCAACACAGTTTTTAAAGTAAGATGCAGTTCTTTAAAAGAATGAATTCGTTGAAATGTTGAAGTATGCATTCAAGTCACAGCGGTCCATGCTATCAATTTACGTTTCGACATTTAATATATTAACGCTGTACTCCTAAACAGTATTACCATCTATTTAATCGTTTTAGTAAGAAATAACTCCTTTCCCAATACCCACACACCATTCATAAATTACTGATTGATGTACTACACGTACTGCTACAATATGTCTCACATGAACTTCTCTCAAACCAAACGGCAAAAAAATGCGCAGCACACATTAAAGGATTAAAAAAAAAATAATAAAGAAAAGCAACTAAAATTTGTTCGCGAAACAGGAAAAGAATAAAAAAAAAATAAGAAATTAATTAAAATATTGTACAAAAGAGGAAATAAATTAATACGACAGCGCCACAATAGATGAACCCTGGTTTAAGTTGAAGTTTAAGACTTTTGGTGTTTCTTTGTTGAGCCTGGTACACGTGACTGGCTGATAATCATTTTCTTAACAATTTGCATTTAAAAACAAAAACCCATTAAAAGAGTTAAGGCTACAAAGGAGATGCTAAAGGATGTGTTGAGAAAGTGTGAAAATAAAAGAGCGAAAATGAAAAGAAGAAATTCATTTTAATTTTTCAATTTTTCTTTAAAAAGAATTGAGAAAGAATTTTCTTTTCTGCTTAAAGTTGTATGCAATGTAGGGGTATTTTAATCAAATGGATAGCATTTATAGGGAACGTGTGTCAAAGAAGATTCTCAATGCGATCATCAATTGGATACAATATTCGGAAAACCCTTAATCAGTTAGTGAGCAAATAAGAAGCGAATTTTAATGGGAGTTACACAGTGAATCTCACATACATTTAAATCAATGTAAAGTTGGGTTAGCTTAGGTGGCGGACACCCTCGAAAGAAGAGAGAGACTTCGCAAGGTAAACTCAGCTGATTACTGCAGCGTTCTCAGATTTAAATAAAAAATTATCAAAAAAAAAAAAAAAAAAAAAAAATCAAATTGAGAGCCACCATCCAGCTGATGCGGAAAATTTTTCTTTGAAATTTAAAATTAAAAATTAAAGGAAAAATTAAAAATTCTTAATCTTAAGAACATGCTCTACTTACATTAATTAATTTAAGCATTTTTCAGGTGTAATAAATTCTAATTAAAATATTGCCACGCATAAGCACATTGAAATAAAAAATGCGAAAGCCTTCTATAAATACTTCTCTTAAATATTTTGCATTTCATTTACTCTTAGTCAAGCATAACAAGCATTTGTGTAGAGAGTGGTGCACAATCGTAAAGTAAATAATAAGAACATACGCCTTGATTAGAGACTTACAAAGAGCTACTATTCGATGCCCTGTAGCTGCCGAATATGGAATAACACTCCCAAATTCAGTGCAGTTATTGAGATCAGCAAGCTATTCAGACGTAGATCAGGCAAGACAAATGACGTCTTTAAAGTCTATACATTAACTACCACATTTAAAGGTTAACAGTTAGCGTGTTAATACTTCAAATCGATTATTAGTTAAGCAAATGCTTTAACTTGTGCCTTTTTGGTGTTTGCGCCGTAGAATATATTAAGAAAACTAAGCAGCTCCTGCGTTTAGATAGTTTTTATGTAGCAGTTGCTCATTTCATCATCATTCGCCGTTGTATAAACAAGTACTTCAAGTTAATTGAGCTCCATTAGTCAGGATTACGATCTAGCTTTTCACAACACTTATGTTGGATGAGATAGTTTTATCTAGGCGTTTCGGCACCACACAGTTTAAAGTCGACTTTAAGCGAGTTTTTGCCAGAAACTGCAGAGAGAAATTCGCCAAAAAAATTTTTTTTCACATTTCGTTTCGTTCGGACTATTGGAGCTGGGGTTTGGACCACCAGACACGCAATCAATAAGCCAACACACCTGCCTACTAGATTACGGCGACTTTTACTGTTTTCTAGAGTCTATTAAACTAAATTTCAGACAGAACAAGGGAATAAACTGTGATCATAAAACAAAAATAGACAAGATAAACGGGTCTTCCAACAGTGACTTTGATAGCCTTGATTGTTGAAGCTACTCTCACATAACGTGACATTTGTCAGTCTGTTTTGCCAAATCCCACGGTATATCACAGATGTGTGTTCGCTAAATGGGCGCTAATTTTTTAGCGAAAAATCGTCTTCAGCGATGGCGTCAATTTCTAGATAAATGGGTACGGGAGCAAACAAAATTGGCGATTTTCGAAGATATATCTACATACGATCATAAGATCATTGCGAAAAAATCACTATTTGTTGTGGATTTTCGGCTGACGGTGTCATCCTTTCATATTTCTATGAGAACAACAAGCACACTTGGTGATTAACAACTTATTTTGGCTTGTATTGAATGATCTGAACAGCAATGACATGTGATTTCAACAGGACGCCGCTCTATGCCTTAAAGCCCATGGCACATTGGGTATTCTGCACGAGCGATTTGAGGGCATGGCCATTTCACGTGAAGATGATGTGAATTGGCCATCGAGGTTGTGCGATTTGACCCCGGTAAACTTCTTTTTTTGGCTTTCTTCTTGTGTATGCCAATAATACGCAAACCACGGCAGACGTCAAAACTAAAATAACTCAAAGCCTAGTCAAGTTCAGATTGAATTCTGAGCCTTAATGCCTTTTCAGATATACTGCTCTTAAGGAAGCCATGGCGGACATTTAAACGACATTTGAAATTACGTTTCACACATTATGGATGCAAAACCTGGCTTGTAACTGGCCATCTTATGTGGAAAAAATGAAAAATCTGCAATCGATCAGATACCTTTGTATTCGTGGCAAGAAAAAGATGGAATGTGTAGCCAATTTTAAAGATTGTTTAGAAGATCTCACATTGCTCAAAGATCCTTTAGAAGAAAATCTACAGGCTCTGATTTGAATCGCTCAAGAAAGCCATATGAAGACATTGCATAGGAGGTCACTGCTAATGCAAGTAAATGAAAGCGGAAAGTCGTAGAGTAGACTAAAGGAAGGTATCGGTTACACATGCTTTATTTAGCCCTTATGCCCCAGTGAGAAATAAAGGAATTCCTGATGATAGTGGAAAACGCACTAATTATGATCGTAGTGCAAGAGAAGATTGATAGGAAGACAATTAAACCAAGGAAATGCTATGCAATTGCATAGAAACTGAAGTGGCTCCTCACAAGAGATTTCAAGTAGCAAGAGGTGTCATCGATAATAAGTAGGGAGTATGAATAATGATTAGAATGCATAAAGAGCGTGTAAAAATGGAAAACGATACAAGGTTAGTGTGTGTAAGTGTGCGATTAACGGCGAATAGAAGGAAGAGCATGAAGAGATTGAGTGATTGAAGTGTTAATTGTTATTGTTTTGGTTTGCGTGTAAGCTGTCAATGTTTCTGTATTCGTGCGTGCATGTATTATTTGCACGTTTTATTTTTTTATTTTCATTTTTATGCTTTTGTCTTTGTTGTGTGTATCTGCTTTATCATCAGCTACGCTTATGTTGTTTGTTTTCTTATAACCTTACCTGCATATATAGACGTTGCTGTGCTGTGTTTGATTGCATTATAATATTTTTTTTTTTTTTCCCCCCCGGTTAAAAAAAAATCATTGTTACGATGCCATCACAATTATTAATGATATTAAAATGCATTGTCTGTTGTTGTTGTAGTCTTCTTCTTATTACCTTTTGTCGGTGTATCCATTATATTACGAATGTTGTTATTAATGCTGTTGCTGGTGTTATTGTTGTGTTGCACAGATATCATTGGCATTTCTTTATCAACTGTTTTTAAGTAAAAAACAAAAAAAAAATAGGAAAGGAAAGCAGGGAAGTTTTTTTCTGTTTTTTTCTTTGCTTTTTATTATTTTGTTTTGTTTTGTTTTGTTTTTGTTATCGTAGTTTATTTCTCTTATTTTTAAGCAGTTTTTTGTGTGTGTGTTTTTCGTTTTTAATAATTTATTGTGGTTGCCGTATAAGTGTGTATGTGTGAGAGTTATTATGAACAAGAAAGAGAGAGAGACAGAGAGAGTGTGTGTAAGAGAATGGTAAAGTATAAGCAAGAATGCGTTATGCTGTGTGCATGTGTATGCGTGATAATGATTAAGAGTGTACGAATGGCAGCTTATAACTGTAAATGTTTTTAATTTGTTATTGTTTGTATCTTTTCTTTCTTTTTTCGGGCTTATTTATGATTGTATAGCACATTGAGTGTGTACATGACTGGGTGTGTGTGCGTGTGTTTTTGTAAAAGAAAATGTATTGTGGTTGAATGCGAGATGATTTCTTTACTCATTTAAGAGAAAACATTTGTATCATTGTACGTACGTTCTTAATTTTAAATAATGAGCGTAAATATGTGTTGAATAAAAAACAATTTATGCTGAGCTGTGTAATTTATAAAGCGCAGAGAAACCTTTGGCACTTAAAATTAAAATTTTATGTTTTCGGATTGCAGGATATTCAAGTTGTTTCTTTAATTTGACGCAATAAATAACTTTTTTTTCATTTTCATTTTGTAACAGAGGTTTAAAATAAAATGCAGTGAAGGTGTATGACACACAATAACATACAATCCAGCTCAATCAAATATAGGGTTAACCATTTAGTGATTTCATAAGATAAGGATTTCATTTCATTATCGTCTGTTAGTGAAAGTTTTGCTACTAAAGAACTCCTAGAATACATAAAACTCCATAACATAAGTTATGTTTCTAACGAATTTAACTTTCGTGCGTTATCGTGTAATTATAGTCGTCAGAATCAACCTATTGGGCAAGGAATTAGGAAGCTTAGAAGGAAATTTAAAAAGGCTGGCAGCATTATAGATCTGGTCAGGTTTGTCTATTACAGTAATATATGCACTGTCAGAAATATCCTTCCTGTTGGCGAAATTATGGCGAATAATCCGAAATTGTTAATTCCACGGCTTTCTAATTCATATTTTGCATTTTATTTCTCACCTTCTTTCCTTTACAGGCGGACCAATGCAGCTCCAGAGTATAATACGTATCAAAAATATACTTTTCAGATGCAAAGCAATAGCTTGAGAGTCCTATTTAGGATCTGCCGAGCTTAATAAATAAGAAATCCATAATGAAGTAAAGAGAATGTAGAAAATGAAGCTGAGTGGAAGCTTTAAGGCTCATGACAGATGAGCTTTGTAGAGATCCTACACGAGGGGTAAATGAAGATTTAAAAAAAATCTCACTGTGACTGCTACTCTTTCAAATTCAGCCATGGGTTGCATCCTTTATGATCCGCAAAACTAACTTGGAAAATACTCACTCAATTGCTGAAGTACTATCGATCGTATGCACTTCCTATTGAAATATTCGTTTCACATATCTGTTGTTATTGAATTCATTTGAAATTAATTTGCAGTTGTTTTAATTATTTTCCATGTATTGTCTTGTATTCATGGTATTCTACTTTAACATCATCATCAGAACAATATACGTTTGTTGTTTTAATTTCGAAAATAGTTGGAAACTCTGTTACCAACTACAAGCCAAAAGGTATACAATGAACGAACGAATCCATCGGTTTTTATCATTCATCGTTAAGTAATTCAAAGTATTTTCGACATGTTGTGTAATTTAACAATGACATCCACAGGAAATTCATTCAATCTGATAATAAAGCATTGATAAAGGGTTGTCCATGAGACGGTTTTAAAAGTGAAGTTAAATAAAACGCATGTAAGGCTATGATTTCGAAGAAATTTTAAATTTTTTTTACTTTTCATGCAATAAAGGTCCATAGTCCAGGCCGCAGTCTTCAATTACATGTTAAACATACGATCATAGCACTTGGAAATGTCGTTGATGGTTGCTCTGGGGATCATTTTTGAAAAACGATAATTTCGTTTGGCACTTAGAAACTGACAAGAAGGATTCTTAGACGCTTAGTTTTTTTTTTTTTTTTTTTTTTTTTTTTTTTTTTTTTTTTTTTACAGAACATGTCGTAGCCAAAGGTGATAGAATTCCAGAATTGCATAAACTATTGTGGTGACGTTACGTCAAACTCCAAATTAGCGAGCTCAGCATGGTAGTTGCAGTCTTTAAGGGAAACTGTTCTTTACCTATTGGGTATATGCTTAGCGCTATATCTTAATATTCTGTTACTAATTGAAATCAGAAGTCTAAGTGTCTTCATCAGAAACTCTGGATGCCTGCAGAACTAGGGGAAATGGACGGCTATGGTATCAGAAAGAGCTTAGCGTGTCTATCTAATCTTTTTGGACTGCCAGCCGACTATCTAGAAATACCAGTCGGAAGTTGTAGTTGAACGATGGAATAGGCCCTATAATAGGACTTTATAGGACCCAAGTAAGTTTTACTTCTTTTAAGACGACTGCCAATGCAACTTAGCATAACGCTTTCATTCTCCTTAATTTCCATGCAGAATTTTATTAATTTCTAGCACAGCAGGTCGATTATGATGACCATAATCACCACGTAATGCCTTAAAGTTGCCTGCGTTTGAAGCACTACTTTTGTACGCAGCTTATTTATATACGTTCTCCGATTATTAAACGAGCTGTAATTCGTAAATGGCAAGTTCTATGCTAAAAAAAAATGAAAGGAAAGTCTTCTTAGAACGTCGTTAATGAAACCACTTAATGTATAACCCGATAAGATCTTAACAACTTGACCCAATGCAAATCAAATAAAATACTTCTTCCCTGAATACATTAAATTTCATCTGGTCGTTGGTCGTTCTTCTTCTTCTTATTAAACAATATAAATAAATATCTGGTTCAGAATCGATTGACAGATTACATTCCGATTTTTTTCTCTCCTTTTGTTGGTCATTAAACCTCCAAGCTCATTTGTTTATAACCTGGCATGGGATTTAATTATTGAGAATACAAAACAGAACAATCATTTTTTTTCTTTTTTTTTTGTGGTTGTTGTTGTTGTTGCAATTTTAAAATGGTGGTTTTAACAACAAATTTAAAGAATATTAATCTGAAGTTGAAGTGAGAAGTATGCTGAGAAGATTTTTACAACTTACAATGCCGTGCGGTTGTACGAGTACAACGTATTGGAATAATTTTCGTATGATTTTTGAGATTAAATGGGGAAATCAATTATGGTTTAAATGGAAACAACAGGAATAAATGCTTTATAATGCTGCCATATGTGGTAATGAAAGGGAAGACAACACAAGAAGAAGAACAAGAACGAATATAAAACAACTGTTTTGTAACGGTAATGATTCATCTCAAACACAGTGTGTCATTCATTTGTATACAACATTTTCATTTTTTCTTTTTTTCTTAATGGCATTTGAAATAAAAACGGACGACATGAACATTTAAATGAGTAAAGCATTTCCCTGTAAAATGGTTTCTTTAATTCCTTTTCAGTTGAGGAAAATATTAACGCTGCTGTTTTGGTTTTAATTTCTTACGCATGGCCATTATTGTGGTAATGAGTATTCCTTTTAAAACTTTCAATAAAATTTATAATCCCCGCGTTAAAAAACAAAATGATTACGAACTAACGGACATACAGTAGACAGAAGGCTTTTATTTCATTTTTCATAAGAGAAAGAAAATGTACGATTTATAGAGGCGTTTTTATCATATATTGGGTGTTTAAATCAAAAATGCGTTGCTTGCCAAAAGACTTTAAACGAGTTTTTGCCAGAAAACTGCTGGGAGCAATTTGCCAAAAGAAATTTTTTTCGTATTTCGTTTCTGTTCGAGATGTCTGAGCTGGAGTTTGAAGCCTAGGCTAGAAATCAATAAGCCAACACACTGCCTACTAGTTTACGGCGACTTTTACTCTTTCTTTCTAGAGTCTATAAAACTAAATTTCAGTTAAAACAAGGGAATAAACTATGGTCATAAAATTAAAACAGCTAAGATAAACGGGTCTTCCAACAGTGACTGTAGATAACTTGACTTGACTTGTTGAAGCTACTCTCACATTACGTGTTATTTGTTCAGTCTGTTGTGCTAAATCACCACGGACATTCATAGATGTGTGTTCGCGAAATGGGCATTAACTTTCAGCGGAAAATCATCTTCATAAATGCGGGTCTATTTCTACATAAATGGGTATGAGAACAAACAAAATTGACGATTTCATAAGATCATTGCGAAAAACTCAATATTTGTTGTGGATTTTGGCTGACGGTGTCATACTTTCATATTTCTATGAGAACAATGTTCAGATTTCTATGACAACTACAGTCGCACATGGTGATTACCAACTTATTTTGGCTTGTATTGAATGATCTGAACAGCAATGACATGTGATTTCAACAGGACGTTGCTACATGTCTCACCTATGCCCAAGCTACATTGGATATTCTGCACGAGCGATTTGAGGGCATGGTCTTCTCGTGTGTAGATGCTGTAAACTGGCCATTGAGGTCGTGCGTTTTGACCCCGGTAAAGTTTTTCTTGTGAATTTTTCTTAAGTTGTAAGTGTTTGCGAATAAGTCAGCATAACTCAAAGCCCAGTCAAGTTCAGCATATTTGAGCGCCAGATTAATGCCTTTTCGGAAGCGCTCCATCCAAAAGAAGCGGTGTTTGCAATTGATAAGTAATTTCTGTGGCATTCAGTTTCTTCAACACAGCTTTTACCTGCTTTCGAAGCTGCTACATTTCTTTGATATGGGGGAAGCGCTAAGGATTCTCTCAAATAGCCTTCTAATGTCATGAAAATTAAACTTTTAATTGCCACTTTTTGTGTTCTAAAAAACAATTTTTTGATTTCCATGTCAACATTTAAACATTTGCTATTGAAACATTTGAAATGTTGCCTTGAAACTCTTTTTAGTTTTTAATTTATTTATCATGTTTCATCAAAAGCTTTAACGTTTGTTTGTTTAATTAAGTCACTGCTTAAACTGCTTAGTAAGAAACTCATTATTTAATCATAGTTTTTGTAAATTATTTAAACAAATTTCAAAATAGTGAATGCTGATATTGATGTTAATGACACACAAAAGCAACAAAAATTGACTTTTTTTTTAATTGAGTTTTTAAGCACAGAAATAACGTTTTAATTATCGATGATTAAATGCACAGAAACAAA
>QOCX01002725.1:488-11891 GCA_005959815.1 Sarcophaga bullata
ACAATTTTGTGTGAAATCACAGTAAATGTAAGCAATGATTTTTACATTTATTTATGCTCTCTTGTTTGTTGTTTTTGTATCTTGTTTACGTTCGCCCCTTTAGTGTTGTTGTTGTTTGTTGTTTACTTGTTTCTTCCTTTTTCCTTACAAAACTTAAAATGCAAACTGAAATGCTTTCCTCGAACGCTTTAATTATTAAAAATCATGGATAACTATGTTTTCTAATTTAAAGTAGAAGTAGAAGTAATCTCTACCTACATAATGCAATAGGTGAAATAGTGTTTATTTTTATAATTATTTTTTTTAATTGGCAATTACAACCCTTTAGTCAGGATTACGGTCTAGCTTCTCACACCACTCTATGGTTGTGTGTGTTAATTTTATGCAATGAGTGGCAGACTACAGGTTTAAATCCGGACTCCGGACCGAAAGATCTTTTTGAGAACTTTTCATTGCACCCCACAATTTTATTTATCCTCATGAGTTTTTTGCCAAGGAATCTTTGCTGGAGAGGAAAGTCGCCGAAAGAAGTTTTTTTCCATTATTTGCGTTTTTGATGTCTACCGGGATTCTCGACCCTGCCTTGTCTAATAAGCCAACCACAATACTTCTAGACTACGGCGACTTTCATGTATATATTAAATTATAAGCTAATAATGAAATATTCATGTTTTATTTAAAGGAGAATTGAACATTTACAGACACATATAAACATTGCGTTACAAAATTTTAAATTCTGTTTATATTTCAATTTCCAGGATTAAGTCGGTTTTTATATTGAATATTCGTTAACACTGCTAAACAGATGTCACATTAAAAATGTAAAAAAATTCTATTTTTTACGATATCTTACGTTTCGGTTACGTTACATTACATTTCCAATAACCATTGCGTATTGCTTTTTATACATAAACAAAAACACGATCAGGCTGTTTTCTTACTGTTGCGGTTACATTCCTTTTACGGCAGAGGTAACTGAGCTTAAAACCGTGTTACCATTCCGTCGGACTGTGGAGTGGTGCAACGTTTCAAGTCGTTCTTAACACCGTATAGCTCACAATTTCCTTGAATTACAAGGCTGACTCGAAATTTCTGCCTTGATCGGAATGTAGGCTCTATTGGGAGCCTCTTAGCGGTACCCAGTTTCCCCACAATCTCCCTCCACCACGCGCCCATATCAACGATTCACTCTGAGGTGGTAATTTTAGTCGGAACAGCAACTAACCTTCTGGGGTGCTCCCTGATATTTGCTATTCACGTTAAGAGGTCTCTACCACATTTCGCCAACTCATTATCTGTTGACTCCAATATTTCAAATTAGTGCATGAGGTTGTCATAAAATCGGCGCCAATTATAACCTCGTCATATATTGGCAACAAAAAAGACGTGAATTTACACTACTGTTGGCTACAGGCACCTATCGGCTGTTATTTTTCTGTGGACGGTTGACAGACTCTCAAGTAGCTGCCGTAGTCTTCATTACTATGCACCTCACACCTCCCCTTCACTACATCTGGCCTGGATGATAAACTAATCTCACCGGTGTCTATAATAGAGGATGTGTTGTCTCGCCATTATGTACCCGTACGGCTGTAAGGTCCCCTCGTTGCCTCCCTATTTTGTGCTGCATAACAGATATGGAGATTGTGGGGCCCTTGCCAACACAGCCAGGCACTTGCCTCAGTACAGCCGTTTTAGTTCAAATGGTATCTGTGAGGCATAGTTAGTAAAGGCGCCCGTTTATTATCCCTTGCTGGTGATAAGTTACCTGTGCAATTTCGTTGGTTCTCACACTCCGCACGCCCCTTCCACCACTCGAAAACACTTTAAGTTTGGCCTTCTGTCGATTTCCTCCAAAACTTGCCTTCATCATTCTTTAAATTTATTTAGAGGCATTTCCTTTTCGCTCAACGACTTCCACTTTCTCTCACCTTTGCTTACTTGTGGTCTGGAACATCTCCGAGCGGTCTTCCTGGGCTAGTGCAAAGCCACGGTCTCTGCATAGGTCAGGGTCTTCTGTGTGGAACATACCGCTAGTTTTGATGTACTTGTTCAAGTCATTCCATATAAATAACGCCTCGGTTTTAAAGTCTCGTCTATCACACGGGGTTTTGGTCTTCTCTCAGTGTATGTGAGGCTCGCATAACCTCTCGATTTCTATTGCAAAGGCCTGAAAGTGGACTCATTAGCCTTTTACGCTCGGAAACTTACTTTGCGTCTACAGTTCCGTTTGTGCTCGTCGCCGAATGTTCACTCTATAACGCCACCATTAAGTCGCTTCTGGAGGTTTGGTTGATCTCTTCCATCACAACAAGTTTTCCGTCAACGGTCTTTTTCGATTGATACCACAATAACCATTATTACACTTGCCTCTATAGATCTTTGTAACGGAGATCTTTAACTACGACTTGCTATTTCTCACACGCACAGTGTCTTTCACACAAGAATGACTGACACTTTTATTTCTGGACTTTGATGTTTTTTGCCCTTGCGCTGTTTATATATCGGACGTAAACAGTCTGATGAATGTCTCGTAGGTGAAAGGCTAGGATCTTCGCCTTGTTCATAACATTAATGCATGCTTCTTTTTTGTGTTGTTTGTGTACTTGTTTACCCCCGTTTTTCAATCCTTGCAAGTGTTGTTGTGTGCTTTGTGTTTTATTGTTGACCCCTCTTCATGATAGTGATATGTTGCTATATTTTTGTTTATCTGTTAATTCAACATAAACAAGCCGTTGGTTTGTTTTTGTAGCTTTTGTTTTAACATTTCAAATGTTAAACGATGTCACACCATTTCCATTTTCGTAATAAGAAAATAAAAATTATTAAATGTTTAAGTAGGTGCAATTACCCATTAATGAATTATTTAAAGCTTTACAGACTGTCAAGTTGAACTCAATGTAAAAATGTGGGATTGATACTGAAAGTCTGTAAAATATGTTTTAAAGTGAACAATGTCATATCAGCTTAAAAATGAGCGATCTTTACAGAATTTTGTTTCAAAGGTATTCCCTATTCCCACTAAGATATAAAGATATTAAGAGCTTGACTTTTATATTAAGGGACATCTTGTCAGAAATTATAACTAATGTTAAATGTCGGGTTTAGTTAAAACGGTCTTTTTGCCCAGTTTTCTATGTTAACGTCGATACAGGTCCAAACAATAAAAAAAGTTTTTTTGATATGCGCTATATAAATCACTGCAAGGGTACAAAATGAGAGGCACCGCAAAGTACAAACGATATAGTGCAATTCCACCGTTTGCCAAGAATTTGGACATACCAAAAACAACTTCAGGCCCAATGGCCCCAATGGACCCTGGAAATCCCCCTAAATGTTCCAATGTCTAAAAACAAAACAATTTAAATACAGGTAATAAACACGCTATTTATATGAATCCTACGAAAATTGTTAGAGTTACCAAATACTCTCTTTCAATATGATATCATTTTTAATCAACCAACTATGGCAAAAAAATTTAAGAATTGGTTTATGGGATGGAATGGAAGACTAGGCAAAACTAAATGAAATTGATTTCTTGATGAAGGAGATAAATTTATTTGATTATTTTCTAATTTCTGAAAACTCACTTAACTACAAAAGTTCTTATGTAAAATAAAAGTTACGATTCATTTATATGAATCATGTCTTTCCCTATGGAAAATTTACTAAAGAATTTTTTAGAAATTACCTACAATTTTGTTGGCAGTAAGGTTATTTGCAATAATAGCCAATTAACATTGTAGTGCTATATATTCTCCTCTTCTTCTCCAAAAATTCATAAAATTGAAGAATATGAAAACTTTTTAAAAACTTTTAGGGTCCTGCGTTCATTGCTATTTGTGGTGATTACAACGCAAAGCATACCTGGTGGGTTCCATACTTGCGAAATCCTAAAGTTGGAACAACTACATAAATGTATATTGCAGAATACTATATTGTCTTTTTCAGGAAATAGCCCCTAGAAACGTTAAGTTAATAAAAGGAAAGACTAATCCAAAATTCTTTAGAAATATATTGAAAAAAAGATACTTCCTTAATACAAGGAACTAAAACTCCAGAAAATTTAAATGATGTGGGTTTAATCTTTCTAGCACATACTTCAGAGTTTTTACAGATAACTTCTTTCCTGGCCTTGATAGATTCAGCACTCTACACCTTCGCCTCAGTTTTCCCGTGGACGGTAGCAGACTCTCAAGTAGCTGTCGTAGTCTTATATTACTCAGTATCTCACACTTCCCCTCACTACACTCTGGTCTGATGATAGAACTGCTTCGCACCGTGTTAGGACAGTTGGTTGTGGAGCTATTGGCCTTATGCCGAGACGTTGGTTCTTACAATATCGGGCAGATTTGCGGATACTGTTAGAGATAAGATGCAAACTGACTCTGAAGAAGGTTGGCGGATGCTTACGGCTTGGGAGGTCAATCCCGGGAAAACTGAGGCGTATTCGTCACTAGGAAGTATGGCACCCGCCGATTTTGTTCACTGGGAATGCATGTACGGAACTGAGTACTAAAAAATGAGGCGATTTTCTGGGGGGCTGGGCTCTAGATAGGGAAACTAAACTTTTAAAACGAACATGAATAATAGGACTGATGAAAGGGACTCCATGCTCTTCTACACCTGCAATAACTAACTTGAATCCTAGGTAGGGCGGTTTGCAAGGGAAGGATCTGCCTGCGTGATTAATAGCGGTGCATTGCACACTATCCTACGGCGGCACTGGAAATACTTTTGGGCCACCACCGGCTTTGATCTATGTTGTAAGGGCAGGCGTCTAAGGGCGACGTGGACAATGGTGGTGAATCAGGATACTGTCAACTCGGGTAGCCTTAAAGAAATTGAGACTTTTCGACACCTTCTTAAATGATTTATGTGTATCTACAAAGGAGAGGAGCAAGAAGGAGACTGTTCTTCATCTACTGCGAAATTGTCCGACGCTTATGTCACATGGAGAAAGAGACATCTTGGTGGCCTACTACATCGATGGTCTGTATGATTTGTCGAAACATTGACATCGGCAGTTTAGTGCTTATTTGGGATATAAAGTTGTTCCAGTACTTAGGGGATATTACCATGAACTGTGGTATTACAATGGGCCCTATGGGCCTAAGGTGGTCCATTACGATTACTTTTGGGAAGACGGCCACCTTTTACCTACCTACCAATTAATATTGTTAAGTTTTTACTTTTAAAAAATGAGTTCGTAGGATTGCAAATAAAAATAAAAATAAATTTATGTTCATGTTTTAATTAAATTCTTTATTATTCCACAATTTTGTGTGGTGGCCCAACTATTCACAACTTTGTTCTAACAACAACAATTGCTAATTTGTTATTTCTTTGTTTATGCCTTTGCGATAAAACAATAACAATTATTACACTTGTTCATATAGATCTTTATAACGGAGATCTTAAACCACGCTTGCTTACTTCGCACGCACAGCGTCTTCACACAGAGACTGACTGAATTTTACTCTGACTTTGCATGCTTTGCCTGCCTTTAATATAGCGACGATAACTAGGACTGATGAATGTTTCGTAGGTGAAGGGTTCGGATCTTTTTGCCTTCTCGAGAAGTTATTAATGTAAACATGTTATTTACATTCATGATCGTTTCTTCTTTTTGGTTGTTTAAACTTGTTTAAGTTCATCCTTGGCAGTATTGTTGTTGGCTGTTGTTTATTGTTTACTTGTTTATCCCTCTGTCGTTGATAGTGATATTGTTACTATATTTTTGTTTTCTGTTAATCAAATAAAACAAGTCGGTGTTTTGTCTTTTGTAGCTTTTGTTTAACATTTTCAATGTTAAATGACTGTTACAACATTTCATTTTCGTAACACTGCGCCCACTTCAGCCTGTTCTTTCCCAAATAGGCTCATTATCTCTCCTCCCATCCTCGGCAGTCACTCTATATGAACGACCTTTAATTTTTGCTCGGTTCTGGGTGAGCTTTCTGTATCCTGTAGATGACATTGTATTAACCTTTTATTATTTATAAAGGGTAATTCCAACTTGTTTGTGCTTTGGGGGAGATAATCCTTTCTTCCGCGTTGGGGTTAAAAAGGTATAACCAGTGTCCTCATGTAAGCCTTCGGTAGTTACTGCACGATCATACCTTACTTTTCGTTCTATCGCTGACCATGCTTACAGATGTACGCACAAATCCAATGAAGTTTCATTTGGCATCCTTTTGAGGCGGGCTTAAACCAAACTCTAAGTCACCAGGCAGTTTTATATTCAGTCCCAAAAATACTTTGAGGTAATCTATATGTTGAAATCGTAGACCGCCGGTCGTTACGCCAGTAGAAACCTCGGAATGTGTTCGCCCAATCTTTTGCTGGTCGCTCACTACTTTTTCGCAAGTATTTCTCTTGGTTAATTTAAACCGTTGTAAGATTCCGTCCGGACTCGTTAGTGGGTGCAAGCGTCAAGTCGAACTGGCTTGAAAACGCGTATAGCTTCACCATATTTCTTGAATAAGCTGACTCGAAATTTCTGCCTTGATCGGAACTGTAGCTCTATTGGAGCCTCTTTAAGCGGGCTACCCAGTTGTTTACAAACATTTACTACCGTGGTTCGCCTCTTGATTGCGTATGGCATACACTTCCGGGCCATTTGCTGACAATAACTCATCCACGATTGAAACATATTGTTTTCGCATGCTGGCAGGAAGGGGCGCTACGTCCGTTGCTATCCGCTCGAAAGGTGCACCAAGTTATATTGTGTTCGATTACTAGCTGGTACCTCGACTTCGTCTTCCACCGGGCCTTTAGCTGCACATACACTGAGTACAGGTTCTCGATCCAATCCGCCACTGCTTGCTGACATCCAACCCAATAAAAACGTTGTTTTAGGCTCTCCAGCGTTCTTGTCACCCCAAGATGTCCCAACTAGCACCATTATGGAAACTCAGTTAAAAACATTCAACACTGGCAAGAAGCTCACGCCGGAGTCACACGAATAGTTCCGTTCAGGCTTCGACAGGCGTACGTACTAATAAGTAGGCTGCGACTCTTCTCTGTACCATTGACATTATGGGAAAGTATGTCACCAATACCATATTTTCTCCTGAGGGCGGGATACGCCAAAACTGGTTGCAGCACGATAGTAGATCCTTCAAGGCATCAGGGAAGCGCCTTTTCCTGGGACTCACCCCATTTGATACACCTTGCTTTCTTGGGTGAGCTCATGCAAATTTTGCAGCCACGTAACAAAGTTAGTGTACAATCGTCTGTGCTATGTGTTATAGCCCAACAAAACTGAGTAATTCATGGAAGATTCGTGGGACGAGGCGCCGACCATCTGCGGTTACAAGTATGCCCCAAAATACTTCCACTTGTTTTGGAAGAATGCACATTTCATGCTTAATTAGTCCAACCATTTGATGCTCGATTACAGAACTTCTCCCAGGTTCTTAATAATGTTCGTTGTAATCCCGCCAATCCACTATTATGTCATCGGAGGTAAAACCAGACAAGAATGTGGCCGGAGCATTACAGAGTCCAAATGGGATGATTTAAAGCCGCCGGTTCGCACTGAATGCAGTTTTCTCCTTTGCTTTATCTGCAATCTCCACCTGCCAATATCCCATTTGTAGACCCAATGTGGAGAACCATTGTTCCAGCTGGGTGTCAAAACGTATCGTCGATTCGCGGTAGCGGTAGTGACGTTATTTAAGCTTCTTGTAGCTACACAGAACCTTGTTACCGTCGGCTAGCCATTTCTCCACCATTTACCTCGAATTCCCGGTTGGTCCTTTGGCTGACATTTCAGCAGGTTCCGGCTCTGTGGGTTTGACGAGGGCCTTTTGCTTGACAACAAATCCGTCTGAATTGCAGCTGGATCAACACCGCACAAGCGGTTTTCCTCAAATATTCCTCCATACGCGCCCATATCAACTATTCACTCTGACGGTGTATCGATGCGGCAGCAACTAACCTGTCTGGCGTGCATCTGGTGTTTGTATTCACACTTCAAGAGGGATCTCTTAATTTCGGCCAACTCATCTCTGTTGCCCCCAGATTCAAATTGATGCCATGGAGGCCATCATAAATCGACCAATGATTACCTCGTTCCACAATATCGGCAACAATTGAAGTATGACTTACACGGAATGTTGGCTATAGTTTCGCCTCTGTTTTCCCTGGAACGGTAGCAGGACTCTCCGGTAGCTGGTACGTAGTCTTACATTTAGTCAGTACCTCACATTTCCTCTTGTCACTATATCTGGGTCTGGTGATAGGACTGCATCGCACCGGTGTCTATAGTGAAGGTGTGTTGTCTGCCATAACGTTTGTTGGTTATGGTTTGGTTGCATAAACTGATATGGGGATTTTGTTGGGGCCATTGCGTTGTTGGAGCCAGCACTGCCCCTCAGCGGCTAGCTTCATTTTAGTTCAATGGGTTACACTCTTGTGTAGGATGGTTGGTTGCTCGCTCGTTTACTGTCCTTATTGGAATAGTCGTCTCGGTTTTAAAGTTGTCTCATCAACGGTTGTGTTTTCTCCTGGGGTAGGGGGTGTGGCTGCCCTCACCTCTCGATTCCATTTCAAAGGCCTGAACTACTCATTAGCCTTTGCGCTCGGCCCTTAGCTCCATTGCTTATATTCCCGTTTGTGCTCGTTCGCCGAATTTACCCCTGTAACGCCACCACTAAGTCGTCGGTAGCTGTTTCTGCAGGCTGGTTAGCATGTTTTCTAAAATCTCGGCTGCGGGCACATTTTTACACGACCAAAGTCAGTTCGCAAAGGCGCGTTTGTCCTCATTGTCCCATCCGTTTCTGGCTGGGTTTTACTGTTTCGAAGTTCGGAATTGAAGAATACGGCATAGGCGGCGAGCTCGTCCATGTCGGTAGCGTCACCCCGTATTTGTTCGCCTCGCGATACCTTCTGATGGAGGATTTTGTAATTTTCTCCATTTTCCTGATCAGTTCCTTTTCGAGCAAGTAATCGTTTGATTTCGGTTCCTGTGTTGTGTTGGTTCGTAAGCACGATAGCGCACTAGGCAACGAATTTATTCATACCGGTGGACGGGGTTCAGGTGCGTGTTAACTCTCGTTCTCTTATCTTCGAACTCGTAGATTCAATATCGATGGCCCTGGATTCTGAAGTCCCCCCTCAACCGTCTCTGCAGTTCATTTTTCGTGGCACCGTTGTTGGGCAACTCTAATTTACTCAGCTTTTGTTTCAGTCGTTCCACTTAATTCGGAGGAGTTTCATTTTTTTATTTATTTACTCTATTTATTTACTTTTTAGATTTTGCAATCCCACTTCTTACACCAATTGTTACGGTTTTTACCTTTTAAAAATGTTTTGAAATATGAACTCGCAGATTTGAAATAAAAATTAAAAAATAAGATTTGGTGTTTCATTGTAATGAAATCCTTTATTAATTCACACAATTTTGTGTGCCCACTGTTCACAACATGTTTTTAACAACAACAATTTGCTTTATTCGTATTCCTTTTGTTTATGCCTTTGCGATAAACAATAACATTTTACACAATTGGTTCTGTAGATCTTTATTAACGGAGATCTTCATTAACCACGGATGCTTTCTTCACACGCACAGTGTCTTCACACAAGACTGGACTGAATTTTCACTCTGACTCTGCAGCTTTTCCTTGCCTTTTTTATATTGCGATGTTAAACAGTCTGGTGAAGATTCTTGAAGGCGAACGCCTTCACCACAAATTCATGAAATTAATTTAGACTTTCCTGTCTTCCAGAGACCTCTATAGCGGTCTTAACACCAAACTCCAAGTCACCAGGCACTTTTGTCTCGGTCCCAAAAATAACCGAAAACCAAAAATAAATAATGGACCGGTGATCGGTATGCCAGTAGAAACCTCGGAATGTGTTCGTCTAAATCCTTCTGCTGCTCGCTGACTACTTTCCGCAAGTATTCTTCTAGGGTTCGATTAAAGCCTCAGTTACTCTGCCGTAACGTAATGTAATGTAATATACCAGTAACGTATACTGAATGTAAAAATGTAAGTGCAATTTTGGAACGTAAAAACGTGTCATATGTTTTTATGTGTACAAAACACCAAAAGAAATAAACAAACATAAATAAAGAAATATAAATAGCAAAAAGTGGAAGACAAAATTTTAGATATGGATTTAGGAGCCATGTTTTTGAGTTTGAGTTTTTTAAATGTTTTCAAAATGTATAAGAAGCTAAAAATAAAAAAACCGCGCCGTATTAGAAGATGGAATGTTCGCCCGATTAATTGGGACTATATAATATCAGGCTATAATAAATTTTTTTTATGAAAATGAATGAACTGAATGAAGAAGAATTCTTTAAACATACAAGAATGTGTTGTAATGCATTTAATTTATTATTATATTATACTTTTTATAACTTTTAATATGGCGCCTTTTGTTTTTCTTTAATTCAGCTGTCATCAGCTGTTAACCAGTGGTGTCAGTACAGCGTTTTTAGATTCAATTCAATTTCATCTGTTTATTGAGGAAAACACGAAGAAAAAATTTAATGCTGTTGTTTATATTTTCCATATAAGTAGACAAACAAGTAGAATCGTTTATCCTACAGAAATAGGTTAGGTATGTCGGAAACCAAATTTCTACTAATGTTAAAACGTTATTATCTTCTCTAATAAAAGTAAAACTAAAATGCAAACTGAAATGCTTTTCGAACGCTTTAATTAGTTAAAAATGGATAACTATGTTTTTCTAATTTAAAGTAGAAGTAATCTCTACCTACATAATGCAATAGTGAAATAGTGTTTTATTTTTATAATATTTTTTTTTAATTGGCAATTACAACCCTTTAGTCGGATTACGGTCTAGCTTCTCACACCACTTATGTTGTGTGTGTTAATTTTATGCATGAGTGGCAGGACCTACAGTTTAAAGTCGACTCGACCGAAAGATTCTTGAGAAACTTTTCATGGCAATTTTATTTACTCTCAGAGTTTTTGCCAGAAATCTGCTGAGAGAAAGTCGCCGAAGAAGTATTTTTTCATATTTCGTTTTTGATGTCTGACCGGGGATTCGAACCCTGGCCTTTCGTCTAATAAGCCAACACAATACCTTCTAGACTAGGCGACTTCATTATTATCATTGAACATTATAAACAGCTACATACATGACATATGTTCATCCTCGTTTTATTTAAAGAGAATTCCACATACAGACACATATAACATGCGTACAAAATTTAAATTCTGTTTATTATTTCAATTTCCAGTTTTGGTGGTTTTTAATATTGGCATGTTGTTAACGCTGCTAAACAGATATCACGTAAAAATATAAGAAAATTCTATTTTTTACAGATTCTTACTTTCCGGTTACATTACATTACATTTCTATAACCATTCGTATTGCTTTATACATAACAAAAACAATCAGCTGTTTTTTAATGTTGCGGTT
>QOCX01002726.1:0-13876 GCA_005959815.1 Sarcophaga bullata
ATAGTTCAAGTTACACTTTCGGTAAGACGATTATGGCGATTGTATTTATAATCCAAGTGCCTTGTACATTGCCCAACCAAGACGTTGTATGACTTGCACGTTTTGTTGATTGTGATATCAGTCCGTGATGATTTGTTAAAACAGATTGAATAAATGACAACTAATTTGACAGATGTGGCGTCAACAAAATGGCAGTTATTAACTTCCAAAGTGCCAAAGTGCGATAGTTGCTGTTGAAGAATCCTATATACGTATGTGTATGTGTGTATGTGTGTATGTATTTGTATTTGTATTTGTGCAATTATAATTTAAGTGCAAATAGTATTTCATTTCATTTCAAAAATTCTTTTCATATTTTATTTGATAAAAACTTTAAAAACCATAATTCATCGAAATAAATTACAAAAACGTAAAAGTCGTAGAAGAAGCAGATGAAGATGAAAAAAAAAGAGAGAAACCAACAACAACAAACAACAACAACATATGAAAAAGAAAGAAAAGAAGAAAACCTAAGAATAATGAATATTTGCATTTAATATGCATAAAATTAGTTTTAAATTTTGAATAACTTTTTTTAAGATATACCATGTCGCCTATATGAGTGTATAGGTGTGTTGTATAGCTTAGAGATAGAAAAAGTAAAGAAAAGTATCTTTAAATTACATTTAAAAACTAATAACTCTGAGAGGAGAGGGGAATGCGAATACGAATGTCTCATAAAAATCTTAATGGAGCCGGGTAAATATTTTATGCTCGAACACTTAAAGAATCGACAGAAAATCTAAAAGTAAACTGAACAAATGAAATATTCTTCTGCTAGCAGAATAATAATTTCTTTATAATGTCCTTTGTGTTGTTTTTGTGTTGTTGTTGTTGTTGTTGTACAATATTAAAATCAAATTTAAAAAAATCTTTTTTTTTTTAAAGATTAAAGCATACGTTAGATTAGAATAGTTTATTAAAAGGTTAATTATTTAAAAATTATTGCTTAAGTGCTATCGTTTACTTAGATTAAATTTTCAATACCATTAGGGGTTAGAAATTAAATACAAATTCAATTATATGCAGTAGGTATGCATATTTATGGTTAAAATGAAGATAGAAAATTGAAATATTTGATCAATGGCATGCGTTATGTGTGCTTTGATAATCGCTAGTTAAGACAATCCCACAAGAAAAGCTCTAACTGGCTTAATTGCACAATATGACCCCCATGAAAGGGAAACACGACCTAAAATAGAAGTTTCCGAAGATCTGATGTGGTATGACACTCTGTTATGGGAGACCCTGCCAGAGAAAATTGCCCCCCATCAGGATAGGTCACTGAACGATTGCAGTATAAGACTTGACTCCACGACAAGGTCATAATGCGTGAAGGCAGAACAGATTTTTGCATACACTTCAGGTCAATGAAGTAGACTGGATTAGAAGAATCGTATCTGAAGAACATAATGCAGCACGAAGCATACCCACATTGAAACCACATTTTATTAGTGTACAGATGAGTCTATTCAGGCCAAAAGACTTATATTGCTCGTCGTTGATTGTGATAACTTGTCCAACGTTTTTCTCACACAATTTGTTCAGAATTTTATGTTTTCAAGCATTTGCATCTCTTGATGTCTTCTACAGCATGGTGAATTTTATGCCATGGCTGGCCTGGTATTAAAATTAAATTACGTTAATTAAGCAGAAGCGGAAGTTTTTAGCTCCAGCACGAAATAATCCGGACCAATGGGAAAATTCGCGGATAGTCCTAGTAGGTAGTCTACGCGGCAGTTCATGCCATCAAAAGATGTGCTTAAGTCAAGTTGGATAGGAGGTGCAAAACACAAGGATACAGCAATACTATCTGCCAGTCAGACTGCCATTCCAGAGCACTTAGCTCTTATGAGGTTTAATCGAAAGCAATTGTACAGGAAAAAGTATAACTGCCTTAATCGCATGATATCACCTCCAAGTAAGGGAAACATGGCCTCAAATAGAACGTGCCAAATATCTAATGTGGTATGACACTGTGTCATGGAAGACACAGCTAGAGAGAAAATTGCACTCCGGCAGGATAGGCCGCTTAACCATTGCAGTATAAGTTTTCACAACACGACAATTTGATTAAATCGCGAAGGCAGCCAAGATTTTTGTATATACTTCAGGTCAATGAAGTAGACTGGATTAGAAGAAACGTGTCCGAAGAACATAATGCGACACGAAGCATATCCACGTTGAAACCACATTTTATTAGTGTACAGATCATCCTATTGAGGCCAAAAGAAGCTGGTAGTCATCGATTTATATTGCTCGTTGTTGATTGTGATAACTTGTCCAACGTTTTTCTTCACACAATTCGTTCTGAATATGACGTTTCAAGAATTTGCAAGTCTTACATGTGACTAACATTCATGGCCTGTAGAGTCCGGCTGAATTTCGTTACGTTAATTAAGCAGAAAGCGAAGTTTTTGTGGTCCAGCATTGAAATAATCTGGAACAATAGGAAATCGCTGGGAATTGTATTCCCTAAGGGCAGTTTCTGTTATCAAAGCTAGTGCTCAAGTCAGTTGCATGGAGAAGCCAAAACACAAGGATACGCGATCTATCGCCAGTCGACTGCATTCCAGGGCACTTGAACTCTTATAGATTAAATCGAAGGCATGTGATCAAGAAAAAGTGTAACTCGGTTTAGCCAGATGGCATCAAATCCATTGAGATGACACTTGCCCTCAAATCGCTTTTACGGATTATCGGATTATGTGAACGACAAGTAGGCTGGTGTCCAGTATACAATTTATTCAAATAAATTTGGTAAGCATCGAACTTTAGTGCACATGTTGACAGTAATGGTCAGACCAACATCCCGTTGACGCAGTCAGCTTAAAAATCATCAGAACATTAAATTTATTAGGTAAATTGAATAATTCTTTGGATCGATGTGATTGGTTCTTACAGATTCCATAATTTTGTTTATTCGGTAGACATTCATTCCGAAAAGGGCCTCATCATGGTAGAAGATTTTTCGCAAATAAAATTGCCCGAACAAAGCATCCATTTTGTTGAAATAATTTTGTGTTGTGAATTATTTTTGTTGTTTCTTTTACAAAACAAATTAATTTTTCTGCAACAGAATTTTTGATAAAATGTCCCTGTATTCAATAACATATGCCTTTCAAAATCTTTGTTACTTCTTTGATATTTGCTTACACATCTGGGCTCTTAAATGGCCTTCTTTTCTTAAGAAAATTTTAAAGAAAATTTTTGAAAATAATTTTCATTTATTATGACCAGCCAGCCACAGCCAGCCACTACAACAATATTTTGCATAAAAATTTAATTATTTTTTTCTAAAATTTTCCATAAAAATTCATTTTTCCTTTGAGGTGAAATTGAAACAATTTTCAAACAAATTTCTCTTTGCTTGATCTCTTTTATGCTGGGTTCTCCTTTAACTTATTTCATAAAGAAAACTGATTAAAATGGCAAAAATTGAAACAAAAAATGGAAAATATTCACAAAGTAAAAGGACAATAAATGAAAATAAAAACGAAAAAAAAACACGAAAAAAATAGAGAATTTTAGCCCAAAGGTAAATAATTTTACTTGTTTTTTTTACCTTTTTAATGGGCATATATTTGATGCAAAGCAGGCAAAAAATGAAATCAAATGAAATAACAAACGTAAGGAAGACAGAAAGAAAGAAGCGAAGGGAAAACAAGTGAGCTTGACAGTCTCTTTCTTCTTTGGCACTTCTTTTGCCTAATGCTGTTTTACTTGAATGCTCTTCGTTTGCATTACCCTCTTGTAATCAAGGACATTTATAGCCTCCAAGGGGAATATTGTGAAAGTATTTGTGGAGGCCTATAAAGAGTTTAAAAAAATAGAAAAAAAAATCATCATTTTAGTTGCTCGTTTTGTATTCATATTCACAAATAGTGGCACGCGTTCAAATAAAGCCTATAAAGTATGTGAACAGTTAAGAAAAAAAAAGGCTTAGAAAGGACATACAAATGAGTATGTGTGTGTATGCGTGAAATTATTATTTTTAAAATTAAATTTAAACTCAATTACATTAACTTTTAAGCAAGTGAACTAGACATAGTACTTTGATAAATGAAAGCGTTAAAAAGTTCCTTTAAAATCTATCGTTTCGGAAGTCGATTTAAAACTGTAGAACCAACTACTCATGATGAAAATTAACACATTAAACCTAGGTGCCGTGAGGAAACTAGGTTGGTAATCCTGACTAAGGATTGTAATCCCCAATAGACAGAAGAAGAAGTGGCACACATTTTAAAATTGCCAACGAGCATAAGAAGAGAAGAATTACCCTGTTCCTTTAGAGTGGAAGATTTGATATGCTAACTTGGAGCGCGATAGAATTTTGTACGCTGCTAATGCTGATAGCTGGCAAAGTCCTATTAATTCTGCAGCGTTTAGACATACATTAAGAAACTGAGCAGCCTTATTTTACTTTTTGCGAAGACAACTTGGCTACTTTGTTTATTCATCTTGCAACATTTTTAAAGCGACGATATTTAACTTGCCGTTGGATACTTTGGTCTTGGTCCTCTAGTTTTTTTTTTAATTTTTTTTATTTTTGTTTTATTCAAAACGATAAAGAAAAGAAAATATTGTAAACCAACACGTCTGTCATGTTGTTTTTTCCTTTCTTTCTTTCTTTTTACTTTATAAAGTTGCAGATTAGCATGGTTCAGGAAGGGACAACCTCAGAGGGCATTAGAAAAATGAAATTTTTTCAAGTAAAAAATAAATTTTCTGAACACAACTAATCTAAATTTATGAATGTACGAGTGCAGGTTAAGAATTTTTGGAATTCTTTATCCTTTCCTGTTTAAATCTATTACCTTATGGCTAAGAATTTTATTCAACATATGGAGCCCTTTAGTTAGGTTATGATGTTTACAAATTCCTTTTAATAGAAAGTCTCTTTACCGTTAGCCCAACTCAGATAACCACAGGAAGTAATAGAAATCGAGGCAATTGAAAATATTGACAAACAACTATGAAACACCTTTAACGCCATCACTCAGCAATTTTAACACAAACACCAGCTGCTTGCAACACCTACACAGTGTTTATAAGCAGAATGAAAAAGGCAACGGTTTTCTTGCTAAAACGGCATTCAATAACAGTTTATCGATGTGTAGCTGTTTCAAATAAATTATTCACCATCAAAGAAAATTGAACTTCCTTTTGTATGTTTGTTGTTATTGTCACTATTGCCTCTATTGCTACTGCCACTGCCATTGCGACTGTCACTTCAATTGCAATTGCTGCTAATATTATGATGTTGCAATGAAATGCATAATACAGCTACTAATACCAACATTATTTTCATTCAATTTCCTTCTCTTTTTATTTATTTTTTTTTCTTTTGTATACAAAGACGTTAGTTTTTCTATTTTTCCCTACTAAACAGACACGCCAGTAACAGGAAGCTGGTGTGAGAAGGAAAAAAAAAACCTATGAAACCACACCATCAAACAAATGTCATGGAAAATTTGTTTTATTTTCTTTATTTGTATGTGTTTTATATGAAAAAATGTTTTCTTTCTGCTTCTTCACTTAGTTATTTGTTGCTGTTGCATGCAACCTCAACCATAATGTCGTTTTGTATTGCAGGTCTTTCGTATTTGTTTTCTTTAAAGCGATTATTTTCTCTGCTTTTTTTGTTGTTGTTGTATAAGTTGCTGTTGTGCGAAATTCCTTTAAACATTTTGAATAAGCAATGACTTGGTTGCCTTAAATTTCCGTCAAATACTTTTAAAAAGGAGCATTAACGACTGTAACTACATTAGGGAAGCTGTGTAAAGGATATTCATGTAAGAGTTGGACTGAAATGTTTGTAGGCTACAATACATGTCGAGTTTTCGTTACTTACTTACTTCTCTAGTGATTACAAGCGTTTTAGCCAGGACTACAACCCAAATTCTCAATTCCTAGACCTAAAGTCGACTTGGAACAAGCGATGTTTGAGAAACTTTTCATGGCAACTTTATTTACTTCCAGAGATTTTGCCGCAACGATACATAGGTAGTCATTATAATCATTTAGCCAGGAATTACAACCTAACTTCTTTGTTACCACTTATTTGTATGTGTTAATTTTACACATGATTGGCGAACCACAGTTTCAAGTGGACTCCGATTGACAGATTTTTGAAAAACTTTTCATGCTATTTTATTTTCTCTCAGAGTTTTTGCCAGAAATCTGTTAAGAGAAAGTCGTCGAAGAAATATTTTTTCTTATCGCTTTTTGTTCGAGATGTCTGACCCGGGGTTTGAGACATGGACACGTTCTATTAAAGCTATGATTATGATTATTAGTTAAACATAGGTTTGAGGTTAGGAGCGTTCTGTGTAAGGCAACTTATTTTAAGAAAATATTGGACCAAATCTGTAGAATTCTTATTGTCTATTGTCTATTGTCTATTGTATTCTCTTCAAACTTTATAAGGTATCCCTCTAATACCTCCTCCAAGTCTTTTGCATTGAGAAACTGTCGACGTCAACAATGACAATACCCTGCCAAAGACTTGATGTGCGTCCAGATGGTTTCTTATGGGACACATTAAAGTATTACTCGTTTTAAAAGCGAATTCCTATGGTTCAGACAACTCTCGTTCCGTTATATATGAATCTGTGTTCTACAGCGCACTGTCGAAAGACGGAATATCAACCTCAAGTTATTCCTGGAAAGTCTGATGCATGATTTTGAACTCTTCTGGCTGTAGCTTATCAATGAAAGTTTTCGTGGCCAAAAATCTAATTGGTTTGCAAAGAGTCTTTGCCTCTCTTTATCTTTCCTATCTTTGAGCACAGATTTCCAAACAGATGCTTCCACGCCATAGCAGGTTTCTGATACTATCAACGGCACGGAAGTTCTTTCGCGAGCTCAGTGCTTCCTCATTGCCGCAAATTACTACATAAACTGGATATTAGAAGAGGGTAAGTAAGATTCACCCTCCCCATACAGTCCCATATTGTTCTCGATTTAACCTCATAAGAGACGAGTGCTTGAATAGCAGCTTGTCTGTCAGACAGTGTTGCTGGATGTAGAGGATACGATGGATGCGAAACCATCGTTCTTATCGAATTGTGTTGTTGATTGCTCTTTACTTGAAGAAGTACGATCTTTAAACTGTTGATCCCGCCACTTATATAGAAAACTCCACACACCTAACGTGGGTGGTGTGAGAAGCTAGATTGTAATTCTAGCTGAAAGCCATTAATTATAAATTAAGCATGAAAGTAATAATCGATTGCTTTGAAAATAAAATAAAATAAAGGGTTTCCTTTCAGCCAATAGCCTCTTTTCCTTCAGTTTTTCTAAAATAAAGCATAGTCTCCTGTATTTGATTAGCCAGAGACAGCTCTAAGCGCTACAGACAGAAGAGGTACGTATATTTTCTCTCTTACAATCGAAAGCCAATGGAAGGAAGGTCCAAAAAGCTCCCAACTTAATTGGCTACTTTTCAGTGTAGCTCTAGGCCACATTATATTATAAAAACACCAAATTGTTTAGTGGGTCACATATCGCCCATGCCGTTGTGTAGCATGCTTAGTCGTATTTTATAAATTACAATGTCCCATTACAGTGAATAGCGATGAGTGAGTATTTTATCAAGTCAAGATGATTTTTAAAGTTAAACATCTTTCATGGGAACATTTTGGAGTGCTGGTGACATTTTTGCTTAAATAAATCATCACTTAAGTGAGTGAGTGAATGAGTAAGTGAGTGAGTAAGTAAGTTTTGTTGAAAGGATTTATGACACACCATGTTTACACCAGTAGCTCTTGGTGCCATCAAATGAAATCGTTTAAGACAATAATTTGATTATTTAACTGAATTTAATAGAACCAGAACACTAAACAAACAGAGAAAGAGAAGATTTTGTTTGATGCTTCATTTATTTAAAAATAAATACTCAAGGCTACTAAGGAAATATCCTTTCTGTGGTTTTTTTTTATTATTAAATTTGTCCTTCTGATGAACATTGGAATTTAAATGCAGAAAAAATTAAATTTTTTTTTAAAAACAATATTTCGACCATAAATCATCGATTTAAATGCGAATATATTTGTATGTTTACTTAAGTGATGTGATGTGATGTGCATTTATTTGTAAAGTTCTTAATCAAATTAACGTCCGTTTAAATTCAATACTTACTTACAGGAAAACATGAGAAAATGTCTACATTAACGTAAAACTGTCAATGTCGGTTTACACTGGCAGTGAACATTAGAACATAACTTATTGACTTAATTGCTCATTACAACCCTTTAGCCACGATTACAACCTAGTTTTTCACACCACCCAAGTTTGTGTGAGTACATTTTATCCATGAGTGGCAGTACCTACAACTTAACGACGATTCCGAACATCCGACTTTTGAGAAACTTTTCACGGCAATTTTATTTACTCTCAGAGCTTTGTCAGAACACTGCTGTAAGTAAGTCGCCGGAGTTCTATTTTTTTCATATTTTGTTCGTTCGAGATGTCTGGGTTGGGGTTGAGCCACAAGCTTGCATTTAGTAAGTCAACACCCTACCTATTAGTACTCATAGAACACTCTCATTATGTATGTTTCTCAGTTTATAATTTAAAAAATGGAAACAAAATTACCGCAACCAGTTCTGCTTGGGAACACAGTTATATCAGGTTTTCATTAAGCCTTGCCTGTCTTTAAATACACACAAGTCTAAGCCTGCTTGATGGTCACTCATCGTGTGCATAGAACATCGTTCAAATATCTAAAACAACTTTTCTAGATACCCAGAAGGTACGAGTTATGTTGGCTTTGAAGGCCGCTGTCGTTTGATTTATTTGCACACAACTTCGACTTAACGAAACTTCCCAACTTCTTCCTCTGTCCTGGTTTTTGCAGAACTTGGTCAATACAAAGACTGTGTTTCCCTGTGGCATCACAACGGGCCGCATGCGCGCTCACAGTATGTCTTTTTGATATTGCCAGAAGGCTACACTTCGGACCTAACCAAAGGTCCTAATGGAGTTAAATCGCATAGATAATGTTGGGCCATGTTCACATCCTCTCTACGTGAGATAACTATGCCTCAAAATTCGTGTTAAAATATACCAAGATGAGCTGTGTGTTGGTGAAACCTGTTGTGTTCGTCGGTTGGCTAGTGAAGGAATGGGCAATGTCGTTCTTTACGAATATGGACCAAGATGCCAGCTTACAATTTGCTTGTGGCTTTTGGTTGAAGGGTTGATCCGGCCAGTGGTATTATTGGATCACATGTGGATGGTATCATCACTGAATTCGACGATTTTTCTCTGTTCACGTAGCCCAGAAAAGCAATAGGCTACTTAAAGTGTTGCACCAATATTGAGAAGATTTTCGATGATCTACTACTCTCTCTCCTCGTAAAAGCCGTTACCGAGGTTTTCCAGCAGTATGGGCCTATATGCTGTATGGGGCAATTCCTGATACAAACTGGAGGTTAACATTTTTCCCAAAATGTATCGTAAACCTTGTTCTCTGAGTATACAAATCAGAAATGGTGTCCAGTGGTTACGAGTGTTCGGTCTGTCAGTCCTAGCCTTTGCTTTTGAGACATTGCGGCTGGGGTGTGGAGATAGTTTTGACTGGAATTCTGCTGCCGTAATCGCCTAAAATTTCAGCTGATCCGTAGAGTATTTATATGCGTCCTTGTTTTGTGAACTTCTTATGTTTGATGTGACATTGAATACCCGAATGCTACTCACTACATGGAAATTCTATTACAAAAAATGACCGCAGCTACCATTTTGTTTTCCAATATTTTCTTAAGCTTTTTGGTTGACAAATTCCCGTGTAAGTGTAAACAACACATTGAAATACAATGCCATGGATTTATATGTGCATGTGCATATGTATAATATGTGTTGTTGTTGTTGTTGTTGTTGTTGTTGTTGCATATACAAAGTAAATATGAATGATGCGTTGCATACGATTTGTGTACAATAAGACCATTAAAGTTGCCATAACAGCTGACTTCCAACTTGTGCGTTTGCAATTGTGTCGTGCAATGGTGTTTGTTCTTGGCATTTGGCTGGCATTTACATTGCGGTTTCAACAAACCCGCACACGCACTCACAAACACACACACACATGCACTTTAAAATCGTCATTTTGTTGAAAACCGCACTTTATGGCCAAAAAATACCGAATCTTGGGCAATAAGACATATGCACACACATGCACACACATGCATATATATATGCATAGTTACACCCAACTATTCAGGCATTAAAATCGTAAACATTTACAAATAAAAGCCGTTATATTTTAATTTAACTGTTATTTGTATTTTACACACATGCATACCACCTCTAGACAAACAATGCAATTTTGTTTGAGAATTACTCTCTCTCTTGTACATACACACGTGCACGTGTGCTTAAGAAAACTTTCATTTTTTTTTTTGAATTTCTGTTCATGGTGGTTACGTTAAGATATCCTTTTGTAAAGTGGTTGAGATTGAAAGGCTAGCCAGGAATTGAACACCTTAACCAAAACACACATACTCTCTCTCTCTCTGTCTAGCTGTTTCTATGGCTGTTTCATCATTTCATTTTTAAAAGCCGTTTTAAAGTAGTTGGTTGGCTGGCTGACTGACTTGTTGGCAGATTGTTGTGCTGATCGTTGGCGGAAGTAAATTAATTGTAAGCAATTGTTTATTTTAGTTTCCTGTTCTGTTCTGTTCTGTTCTGTTCTGTTCTTCGTTTCTCTATTTCTTCTGCTCGGTCTACATTAAGTGCTTAAAGTTTTTCTTGAGCATTTATTTGATTTACACTTAAAAAATGTTTGTTGCCTGTACATTGCTTCCTTCTATTTGCCATTTTCGGAGCGTGTTTATTGCTAATGAGCCAATTTAGTTGCAACTTTTCAAAGTTTTCGGGCTTTTACAAAAAGACACACAGTAGCTGGTAGTAGTATCTGTTGGTGTTGTTGGTGTTGTTGTTATTGTAGCGTATACAAAAACTAAAAAGTTTAATAATTTATTTTCAACAGAATTTCTTGTGGAAAGTATTAAAACTTTCATTCATGCATTCATTCGTTCATTCATTCATTCATTCATTCCTTCATTCATTCATTCCTTCATTCATTCTATTACTTTTCGAAGGTATTTTGAAGATTGTTGCTTGCCATCTACCAGCCAGAGGAGGAAAGAGAGACAGAGAACGAGAGAGAGAGAACGAGAAAGCGAGAGAGAGAGGTAACGAAATGAAAGAAGAGAAACAATAAAATAATTTAATTAATGTTTAAAGTTCAAATGACTTTTGTAAGACACTCTGTTGATAATTTGGATTATGCTTTTGAAAGAGTGTTTAGCACTTTGTATGGCAGTCAGTCAGTCTATGGTTGGTAAGAATAGAACTTAAATAATAATTGTTAAAATAATAATTTATAATAATAATAAAATCATAGTAAGAAAAGTAATTGTTTAAATAAAACTTATTAAAGTTTTATGGCAAATGCAAATGGCAAGTCTTAACCACAATGAAGTATTTTTTCTTTGTCTTGTTCAACATCAAATACATTTGTGTCAAAAAAGCAACATTTTAGGAAAGGTTTTGCTAGATTATTTAATAAAAAAAATGAATTAAACAATGAGAGACGGTTTGTGAGCTTCAGAAGTATTGCTTTCGACATGAAAGATAATGATCGTATGGGTCAGTTAAAACAGCTTCAAGACGATGAACTGTGTTGCTCTGTCAAGATATAACTACACAAGCATACATAATCACATAATTTGGCCATTACAACCCCTTCAGTCAGGATTACGGCCTAGCTTTTCACCACTTATGTTGTGTGGGTTAATTTTATACATGAGTGGCGGGACCTATAGTCTAAAGTCGACTCTAGAAACTTTTCATGGCAATTTTATTTACTCTCAGAGTTTTTGCCAGAAATCTTCTGGGAGAAAGTCGCCGAAGAAATATTTTTTTCCATATTTCGTTTTTGATGTCTGACCGGGGATTTGAACTGTGGCCTTTCGTCTAATAAGCCAACATACTACCTACTACACTACGGCGACTACAACTACACAAGCAGCAATTTCAAAATGTCTGCAAGCACCATAATTCGTGGTAATGTCGCATTTTATCTGCCGTAGAGAGGATAAAATGGGGTGTGAGCATCCTTTTAACGCACAAGATATCAAAGAACATATGCCATCTTTCCTGTCCTATTGTATAGCACAATGTGACATTGAACTGTATGGCATATATCGCCGTCTTGTTGAAACCACATGTCGTTGGTGTTATCTCATTCAATTCAGACCTAAAGAAGTTAGTAATCGTCGACCTCTAGTGCTAGCCATTGAATGAGAAGACCTGGGCAATGTTGTTTTCAAAGAATATGAACCCATGATGACGTCATGGGTTCCGAGAACGTATGCCATCTTTGCTGTCCTATTGCATAGCACAATGTGGCATGATTTCTGTGGCGTATATCACCCTCTTGTTGAAACTACATGTCGTTGGTGTCTATCTCATTCAATTCAGACCTAAAGAAGTTAGTAATCGTTGACCTATAGTGCTAGCCATTGAATGTGAAGACCTGGACAACGTTGTTCTCAAGGAATATGAACGCATGATGTCGTCAGCTTAAAATCCACACCAAATTGTAAAATTTTTGGGTTGTTTTAGAATCCTATGTGGTTTGGTATCATCACAAATGTGGCAATTTTGTTCGTTCACGTAACCCTTCACCGAGAAATAGCTCAGTTATGTCTCTGGTTTTGAGCATCTTTTTAACGTACAAGATTCCCAGAACGTATGGCCTTGTTTCTGCCCTTTTACAAGAACATATAGAAGAACTATTGTCGTCGTAGTTTAGTAGGTATTGGCCGTGAGGCCACGTTTCAAGTCCCAGGGCAGACATCTTCCCAACAAACCGAAATAAGAAAAAATATTTCTTCAGTGACTTTCTCTCAGCAGATTTTTGGCAGAAAACTCTGAGAGAAAGTTTCTCAAAAATCTGTCGCTCTAAATCGACTTAAAACTTTAGGTTTCCATCACACATTCATATGATAAACACCACACAACAGAAATGGTATGAAAACTAGGTTGCAATCCTGACTAAAGGGTTGTAATAGCTGGCTGTGTATGTATGAAAAGTTCTATCTGTTGGGTATACACATACCAACAGACCAGGGCTGGGGCGAGGGTGGTGTTTATCTCAAAAGTGGGAAAAAAAACTACGTACTCCCACGTCTTTCATGGTGAAAACACTTGTGGACAGTTGTGAATAACTCCAGGAGATTTATCTTATACATACGTAGATATGCGAATCTACTGACAACACCTCTTTTAGAGTTTAGCTGGGAGCCGACGAGTTCTTGGAAATGTAAAAGGGAACCGTATGAACATTCTTGGCACATAGGAAGCCATTTGATAACACTCTTCGCGAGGCCAGAAGGCTTGCTAGATCTTATACATTCAGATGGATCTATACGTCCTTTACACTCGAGATAATCAAAGCGTGGTGTTCTTTCGTCTGATTGGCTATGCAATTATCTGACTACCAAGGCTAACTCTTTAGAGAGAGTAACGATTTTATTGAATTCTTATGGATCGGATCTTGGAAAGCGAGCATGACTTTCTGGTCCCAGAAAAAAGTATTCTAAGCTCATGGAGAATCTCGTGGGTATCTTCTAAGCGGCAGTGCAGGAGGATGTGCTCAATTCAAAAGACAAAAAGACACTACAAAAGACAGAACATAACTATGAGCCAGTCAAAATCCCATTCAAGATCCCATTCGAATCTTATGAGATTAAATCGAATATAATATGGGACTGCCTGAAGAAGCTGAATCAGCTATGTAGGCATAGCAGATAACCGTCTGCTGGGCGCT
>QOCX01002727.1:3141-20664 GCA_005959815.1 Sarcophaga bullata
CACTTAACGCGTACAACCGGAAATATAAAATTGTTAAGCTATTTAAGACATTGAACGAGTATTAATTTCTGCTTAATGAAGCAGATTTTTTAATAAGTATCGCCCATTGGTTCGCAAGATCTAGTCAAACTCGACATGGGCTTACGAAGGCACCTTGGATTACTTCTTGTAGACCTTTACCACTTTTTAATGGTAGGTGTCGAAACTTAATTTTTGAATTGTTCACTTGTTCTATTGCACTCACATAAGACGTATTTTACCCGTTAGCGGAAATAATATTTTTATTAGTGCATCTCTTTCATCAAACGCTTTATTGAAAAGTAGTATCTTAGCTTTAGAGACCATTTGCCACTGACTTTATTCAGAACACTTGTTTTATTTAGCGTATTTATATTTAAATTTAAGTTTGGTTTAATTTATCATTTTTCATATTTTTTTATTTTGCTACCCTAAATTTTAACTCGGGATGAGAATATGATGAAGTCACAAAAGACTAAGAGCAATATTTTGTCTTTTAACATTACTTAATACAATTATGCTTACACAAAGCGAAATAATAATTAATAACACACGTATTTTTATTGAATGAATAAACTTAAAATGTATATCTAATCGTATCTTTTACACACGTTTTGTGTGTTTATATATATTTAGGAGGCATTATGCATTGGACGATCAGTTCTATCCTAGGATCAAACATTTCCCAGGGGAAACCAATCCGAGTCCAAAATAAATCTTGATATTAATGCGATTCCTATATTCGAGAGCTCATTAGTCGGAATGTCAAGACTCACTATACCTACCAAAAGGACAGTAGCCCATTATAACCGCTATTGTGCAATGAATGGATGACCAAGCGATTTAAGGACAGAAATGATCGGTTCTCTTGTTGTCCTACAAAACGATTGTATAACATCCAAATTAACTGAGGCAATCGGACCATTGTCGGAGATTTCGACTTTCTACCGACTCTGGCCGGCTCATCTTTAATGCAATTTCCAACTATACCCTTAGGTTCGGTACCCGTATAAGGTTTACCTTTGAATAAACCAAAATTTCTGAGAAATCTTTGGCATTAGTCCAGGGTTTTACGTGAGTAACGCCACGATACTCAACGCACGGGTGGAAACAATGTGTCTACCAGCGCCAAGCGCAACTTCGACCAATGCATTATTACATCACCAGTACCAATTCAAAGCCATGCATTTGGACATGACTGCCCTCTTGGTTAGCGGTCGGAGACTGTTCTTAACTCCTTCTTGACAATGGTTAAGAGTGTAACGCCACACCGAGTTTGCGCCCTCCCCGCGATTTGGGTTTAAACCACAGCCACAACGTTGCTCCCACTAGGGGGCTGCACCATTTTCGGACAGAGACAAGTCTCTGGGGCTCCAGACAACTGTGGTACCAGAATTAAACCTCCGGTTGAGCTTCACAGTGGAGTCTGCTACCCGTTGAACCGCAAACAGTTCGGTACTGGTGAGCTTTTGAACGCAACAACCACTACCAGAGGAAAACTTTTCAACGGCTACAATTGCATCCGTATATCAGCAGCATCTTTACGATTAAGTCTTTGGTAAAGCTGATGCTCTTCGGCTATTACGAATTTACTCGAATCGTACCAACTTGTTTTATATAACACAAGGAGCGTCAACTTGTATGTGGTATGCTTCCATTAACGTTCTTAGATTACAATGACTAATTAATGTCTACATTTTGGTGGTCGTAGTTGTCATATTTTTATCTAGTTTATAAGTAATTTTTAGCATTAGTGCTGGTAGTTTTTTCCAGACCACTTTACTTCCGCAGTAGATGACGCTTCATATCTTGGGGAATATGTCGATATCACCACTATTTCTTGTCTACTGCATTCAATGTTCCTGTGTGTCTTTATAGCGACTAGGTCCCTCGTCATAAATTCTGTAAAACAAAAATAATGAACATATGTTTGAAATGTGCCTGTTTTCTCATCACCTTCCCGATGCTGAGTCTTTTGATTGCTGTTTACCAAGGTTCTTAGATTAAGTTTAATACCATACCTATGGACATTTTACATGAGGTCATCTATGTTTTCGAATAAAATTAATATTTTGTCTTAAATTGCTCACTATAATTAAATTTTGAATACGGCTATATATCTTTAAGAAATATAAAATATTTTTTAATTTTTATGTTTTTATTTTTCCAGTTACAAAAAGCCGACAGCATTGCCAGCCCCAAAATATATTGAACTTTTAATGGATTGGATAGAATCTCAAATCAATAACGAATCTATATTTCCCGTCTCAACAGGTAATGTTTACTAGTTAAGAAATACATACATTAAAATACATTTACTTGTTCAACGTATACTTTGCAAAGTCTAAAATCGTAAAAGAGAAGAGAAAACCGTGTAGGGGTGAGTACATACTTCGGTGTACTCGCAAAATTGCTTTGTTCGTCGTCGTTTACCGATACGATACAAAATATCAAAAGTTTGACAAAGTAAACTTTGAACGTGAAAAACTTGTCTTATTGCTAAATCTATTTGCATAAATAACATATGAAATGAAATAAATATTTCTCGTTTCTTATGTATAAAAGGCCCTCACTCTGCTATTGACAGTGGTTGCCATAATACGTATTATTAGCAATATATTTTTAAATATTAATTCTACATGAACAAGATAAAAACTTTGTTTGCTAGTATTGAAGGCCACTATTACAACTTGCCGTTATCTAAAGGGAGGATTTAACGGGCAGATAACTTGTTTTTCATTATTATAAGGCGAAAATAAGGCAGAAGTGAGCGTTAAGCTAAATGGAGGATCATCCTACCCTTAACTTTTAAAGTTAAGTTTATGTTTGAACATATCATACATATATATAATTTTCAATATGGCGACTTCAAATATAAACAAAATGAGCAAATACAATAAAAAAGAAGCCCGTCGTTGCCACTGCGTTTAAAAAATCGTTTAATTGAGCAGTGTTTTCGATATTGCTCCGGTACTGCCGTATTTTTGAAAAAGTTAACTTTATTTGATCTGTAGATTGTAGTAACGAAAAGGAGTTCAATGTGACTTTAAAGTTCAGTTGTGAAACCAACTTTGGATTTGTCGAGTCGATAAATAGAGCGATGAATATGTCAGAATCAATTCTGGTATCAGAGATTTGCGCTACTTTAAACGGAAGTCTCACGCCATTGGCAAAATTATTATCTCCTTGTACTTCGGATGATTCAATTACTCCTTGGTCACAGAAACGCAAACGCAATGCGCCTGCAGACTAGAATATTATTCAGCGTTAAGATAGTATTAAGTATCAAATGAGAGAATTTACTGGATTTGTTGAATTTAAATGCCACTCAAAAATATATAAGTCCTTCTTTACAACCAGTTCGGAAAAAAGATTGTTGACGTCGATTGTAATTTGGATGCTTGTGCTGTATAGACGTGCTCATTTGTTTTCCTCCAAATTTGTGATTTTATGAGTTATTTTTAACAGATTTTATTAATATTTGTGATCTGAATTATCGTTGTAAAAAGCAACAATAACATCCTATATTGATCGGCATTTTTCACCATATGTATGTTAATATCAGTTGTATAATAATAATACACACTGAACAAAGCGTATGGCTTATTACAGTTTGAGGGTCACTGCTTATGAATTAAACGCTAATTTTTAAAGTTATACAGTGAGCATCAAAATATATATACCATATCTTATTTTAAATTTTTTAAGCAAATGTACGCGTTAAGAACAAGTACGAAAAATAAGATTGTAAATAATTGTAAGCAACAACAACTCTAAATCTAAAAATATAAATAAAGCCGCAAATATGGCAACAAGTATGAATAACAAATCCTCAATTGCTTTTTCCAACACCCTTACCAACACACGTATAAGAGATATTTCTAATGATTTCATTGCTCTATCACCATTTAAGATGATAAATGTCATCGATAAACGTTTTGAAAAATTCACTGAGCAAATTTTGCAAATGCTAGATAAAAAATTTAAAGGGTATGAGGATGACCTCCTCACTAAATTTACTAGTCTGAAGACCGGAGTTCTTGCTATAGATAAAAGAGTTGCACGTTTGGAGAAAGATGCTATTGAGTTGAAAAATATGCAGAGTGAAATACAAATTTTAAAAACAAAAATTAAGCAACAAGAAAATCAAAGTGGTTCCTGTGAACTCTGAGGATAAATGAAATTCCTTCTTGAAAATGAAAACCTACAGAATATTTTTGCGACAATATGTAGTAATGTTGGCAATACGGTCCCAACTGTAAAATCTATTTACCGAATTAATAATTTAAATAAACAGAATTCTAAGGATCCAGTAATAATATGCGTTTTTTACAAGAGAAATTTAAATTGTTATAAGAAGCAAATATACCCATTAGAAATAGACGCGTGGCATTCGCTGGATTAATTTACCACTCATATTAAGAGATTGATAAATGAGCGCAATACTGCGTATGCTAGATGGGGAAAATTTAAAACTCCAGAATTTCGAACACTATTTAAAAATTGCCTTAAAGCTGTTGGTAAAAGTATGGAACATGCAAAAACTGTACTACCAGAGAAGATTTTCGTCAGCTATTAATAGCAATTCTAAATGGAAAGAAATTCGTAAAATTGAAATTTTAAAAGATAACGCTTCTTCATGTGATGTTGATGTCAATAGCTTAAACCATATGTTTAGAAATACAAACATACCATCGCCGACCAGTAATATATATGATGATCTCTGTAGCGTCTCCATTGAAGGATCTTTTACATTTCAAAGGGTTTGGGCAACTGGAAGTTCTGAGCAGTTTTCGTTCTATAAAGTCTAAAGCTACCGGTATAGATACATATATACATCACTGGTTTTTTGAAATATTTCTGTATAAACTTTTGCCTTATATTACTCATGTGTTTAACACAGTACTAACTAAATAAATCTTCACTGATGAATGGAAAAAAATCAAACATTACACCAATACCTACCTATGCAAAACAACGAATTCAGGATAAATATATTTTCTTCCCTTCTTATCTAAAGTTATTGAAAATATTACAAGTTAGCAGATCAATGATTATTTGAGGAACCATTTCCACAGGGTTCAGTGCTTGGACTCTATTATTCTGCTTATATATTAATGATTTACTGGATATTTTAGAACATTGTAATATACATATGTATGCAGATGATGTCCAAATATACAACAGCGCTTCTTTGTATGGAATTAACGTATTTGTCAAATAGATATCTGGGCTAAAAACAATTGACTTTGCATCAATCCCACAAAATCAAAGTGTATTTTAATAGATAGAAGTAATAGAAAGATCGTTGATGATATTAAAATTAAAATAAATAGTGATGTAATTGAATTTGTAAGCTTTTCAAAAAACTGAGGAGTAATATTTAATAGCAAACTGACTTGGTCCAATCACATTGCTTCTTCAGTATGTAAAATTTATGGTATGTTGAGAAATTTTTGGGCTGTAAAATGTTCAACACCTTTTAAAATAGGAATGCTGCTTGCTAAAACTTATTTGACACCAGTCCTTTTATATGGATGCAAAACTTATGCGAATTGTGATACAAATGATATGCGGAAATTGAAAGTCGCATATAATAATATTGCAAGATATATTTTCAATCGAGGAATACGTGATTCCATATCTGTGTTCTCATACCAAATTTGTAATATGTGTTTCGAAAGTCTTTTGAAGTTTAAGGGTTTGATATTTCTGCATAAAATAATTTATACTTTATACTGCGCAGCCGACTTACCTGTGTGGAACAATAAGCTCTGGCAGATCAGCTAGAGGGCTGGTATTGATTCAACGAAAATATAAAACTGCCTTTTCTGAGCGTCAGTTCTTTATTTATTGCACTCGACTTTGGAACCAGGTATCGAAAAAATCCAAATAATTAACAAAGCAAACAGATTTAAAATTGAACTATTGAAATATTTTCGATAATGACTAGTTGCAGTATTGTATAAAATCAAATTAATGCTTTAATTTATGTGTAATCTTTCTTATTTTTTCAAGATTTTGTTTTTATTTTTTTTTTAATTTTCACTTGTATTTATATTTAATTATTACATTATGCTTAAATTGATTGTGTTTGTATATAATCATTAGCGCTTTCATTTATAAGATTTCTATTTTGTTGAAAATAAAAAATAGAAATAAAATAAAAATAGATTGCGGTAATATAATCCATGAATACAATAACCATATGGGTGGTGTCGATCTCATGGGTGGTCTTATTGGTTGATATAAAATTCAAGTGAAGAACAACAATTATACAAAACGACTGTTCTTACATTGGCTTGACTTTTCTGTTTAACAGAATCAATGAACCTAATGCTAATAATAATAATAATAATGATTCATACTTTGCATGAAGAGTATTTTGTTGCCAAAAGAAGCTTCAGGGCGCCCATGTCAAGATCAAAAAAGAACTATACAGGAAAAAAATCCTTTCTACCACCTACAGACGTCCGTTATGATGGAGTCGGACATTTTCCGCAGTTTTTATCACGAGCTGGTAAAAAAAACTTGTAAATTTACTGGTTGCAATTATGAAACTCAAATTGTATGTCGAAACTATAATACAGACTCGTGTCTTTCTAATCACAAGGACTGCTTCTACAATTTTCACAATAAATAACTTGAACAAACTGTTTTTTCCCATAAATATAGATTTTTTTTTAACTTTTTTGTGTTAACTTATAAAGAAATGACATCTGAAATTTATCTTTATTTTTAAAGATTTCTTTTATAATCTGTTCTTTTTTAATAATATATTTTACTCTACTTATATGAAGAAAAAAAATTGTTGTTAAATTTTTGGGATTCTTTTCCTAAAGCTGCCTATAGGCAGTCAAAGATTTTGGGCACTGTAAACCCAATTTCATCATTCAAAAAAAAAAAAAAAAAACAAAAAACAAAAAAAAAATGGGAACTAGAACGTTAAAACAACAAATAAAAAATATTGCAAATATTAACGACATAATTTGTCCTTTAAACAGTTTTTAGTTCAAAATGAAATATTAAATGTAGTAACAAATTAAATCGTGAAGACAAAATTCTGTCTTTCACAAACAACTATGTGCAAATATACGTATATAAAACAAAACTTAATAGCGATAATACAACTGCACTGTACTTATATGTTTTTATCTTATATGTAGTTCTTCTAAGTTGATCTACAATAGATACAGAATGAGGATAGTTTTGTATCGAGTATAACACCTACACTTTTAACATTTTCTTCCCAGTTTATTAACAATACAAGACAACATTTGTAGTATTTTATTTTGAGAAATAAAATAAAATTTAAGTTTCCTCGTAAAGTAATTTGCGATAATTTCTTCGATATTAGTTCAATTACGGGCCATTATTACAACTTGTCGTTAACTGAAGTTAAATCCTTTCTTTCAGGCACATAAATTGTTTTTCATTATTAAGAGTGGGAGAGAAGGGAAAAGCTAAAGGGAGGATCAGCCTAGCTTTAATTTTTAAAGTTAAGTTTATGTTTGAATTTGTCACACATATGTATATATTATTTTCATTATGGAAACTTCAAATATAAACAAAATGAGAAAATACAACAAAAAAGAACCCCATCGTTGCCACTGCGTTAAAAAAAACTTGTTTAATTGAGCAGTGTTATCGACCTTGATCCGATACTGCCACATTTTTCAAAAGGTTAACTTTATTTTATTTGTAGGTTGTAATAGCGAAAACAAGCTAAAGGTGACTTTAAAGTTCATGTTAGCTTTAAATCAACCCGACTTTAACGGCAACTTGTAATAATAGCCCTAAGAGTAATTTTGGGTTTTGTTTTATATTAACTGCGTATAAATCTGAGTTTATAATAGAAATATCGTCTGTAGATACTCGTTGTCCTATAGGGAAACGATGTTATATCGGAATTTACATAAACTTCAGTTTTGAAAAGATCATTGAGGAAAAAATACGTCAAGTATTAATTATTATTTATTTATTGTAAAAAAACGTACTTTTAGCTTCGGAGGTAGATCGAGTGAAGATATCTTTTCGTTTATAGTAATTCACAGTCTTGTCTCTATACACACACGGTTCTACAAATACTTAAGTTAAACTTAAAATTAGGGTGGCCAGCTTAAATATCCCACCCCACGCACCATTTCTACGTCCGCCGACCAGATATACGAAATTAGCGATTCAGGTTAATATTAAATTCAATACAAAATATAAGAAAAAATATATAAGCAAGAAATTATCTGCCCAGTACGTTGATTACTATTGTAGCGTCGGTGGCCGCATTTAATGCCGTCATTATGGCCCCATTGCTTTCACACGAGAATGTTTTGCCCAAAGCCTGCTCCTGGGTTGCACTTCTTGTTTTTCCTGTCGGACGATATGACGGTGCTAGTAGCACTTCTTATGGGATGGCTTCTTTTGCGATGGTTTCTTTTGGGCTAGTCTTGTCTCAGAAGCGTTCTTATTGCACATTTTGTTGCAGTCAATTCATCGATAGAAGTGAAGCATTCCATACAACGCTGTCTGCCCTGGTATTCTTTTACAAAGGGCAATGTCCCAGAGAGTTGATGCAATATTTGGCCCTTTTTACGATTCTCAACCATTTAAATGGGCTTATATGAAATTAGGACATTTCCGTATAGTTATTCTGCAAATCTGCATTTGGCTTGCGGGCAATTAATAACGTTTCAAGTCTTTCATTATTTGGGCTGACGGGGTGTAATTTTCGATATTTGTGAATAACCAAAAGCAACCAAAAGAAGAGGGTATGCAAAAATAACATGAACTTCACGATTGGCAATTTGAATATCGGTCACTCGACCCTTCGGAGCAAGACCGAGATAGACCCGTTCGATTCCACCTACTTTCATTCGTTAGGGGTAGATTTTCATGAAGAATAACTAGCAAACAAATGACAGGTTACGTCATCAATTAGTATTCGAAAAATCGGGTTCTGACGGGGAGAGCACTGCATTTGGTCTAACGGATTATCTGTCATTGAGATATGAATTCTAAAAATTAAACAAGCTTCTATTCTTGCCATGCAATATTTTTCTCAAATGAACTTTAAAGCTCTTCACAGCGGCCTCCTACAGGCCATATATATATGTAGCGCCAGAGGGGATGAAGTGCCAGCATTCTTTGTGATAGTATAAGTTTTGTCCTTATTCAGAAAATGGCTGCTCCAACAAACGCACTATTATCTGATTAAAGGTGAAAAGGACAATCGCGACTTGAGAAGAATCGAGTGAAAGTGACTAAAAACATTCTATACAAATGAGTTGGATAGAAAAAACAAGCAAACACTAAGAGATATACTTTCGTTATTCTTCAATCACGCTCTATATATGATTTCATATCAAAAGGACCAGTTAGTATAGTTATTTCGGGGGTAACGCAAACACAATCTGCCTTTTATACAAAGAAAACACTTTGCAAACTGTCGTCATCAAATTCTTCAATTTACTAACCCAGAATTCCTGTCATCATATGGTGAAGTATAAGCAAGATATTCGCATGAGCCGAAAACTCACTGGACAGGATTAGGACTCTGCTATACAGAATGGCTGCATATGCTTCCTCAGAAGTATCACAAAGAGTGAGAAGTTGTACTTCATCGTATCCCCAACGGGATATGAATTGCTTTCGACCTTCTTTAGTCCTATAAGTAGTGCGAAGATACAGATATTTACAAAAACGATCTTTGATATTCTTCTATTTCCCAGAATCGACTAATTTTCTTATCTAAAGTCTAGCAGAATTTAACGTGTTTGACTGAGGTAGTTTTGCAACCGAAAACTGATCATTGAGTACCAACGGGTTTTTTTAATTCTTTCTAACCTCGGGATGAACGATCTGAGAGTACACTAGCACACTAGTGAATGGAGATCGGGAGTCATAGAGCATGAGGGTAATGGACCAGTTAGCTTGTCAGCCTTATATACCTCCGCACGCAGTCTAAACTCTGACTCCATAGGAAACCCCATCGAAAAGATGTAGACTTTAGTGGAGTTTAATGCCCCTGTGGAATTAAGGCCCACAATAGCGCCGGTGCCGAAAAAACTGGAAGATCTTACTTCCGTTGTAGAGATGAATGTGGCTTGAGACACCGGGTCGGTTAGAACTCTAGCAGGAAAAATTACATCATTAAGTAGTACGTTCACCTAGATCGTTTCTAATAAAACTATTGACTACGGGGTGGGTTGTGGACGGGTAGCGAAATTCTGAAAAGAGCGTTATAAGCGGATGTCGATAGGCTATTAGCCACTTCAGGGAATCACCTGTGGTAAAAGGGTTAACGGGGTTAGTTCCACTCGGTCTCTCCCAACTAGAAGGTTCGCTACGGTGATGTAGCAAATGATGTTTTGCTTACAAATATAGCTTACTCTGGCTTCTTTTGAACTCATGCCAGCAACACTTATGACTTTTAACGGTTGATAAGCGATTACTAACCGACATTCTCAGAAAATTAGGACACAAATGGATATGGTAACATTCTTTACACCTGACTATCAGAGAAGACCGAGACGCGGGTGAAAGGAGCACCGTTGACGAGGATTCATTGTGATGCCCGGTATATGGCCATCACTTCCACCTGCAACACGCTACAATAACCTGGCAGCCGGAGGGAAATGTTCAGGTCCTGTTTTCCAGAGTAGACTCCGTCACCAACCCAATTATCGAAGTATATATTCAAGAGTTCGGGGGGGATGATCATGTCAGGGTCGTAGTCATCCCTGCTCGGAATCAGAATGTGAAATCCCCTCAGAAAGTGAATCTCCGGAATCAGAAAGTGAATCTCCTGTCGCAGTGAGATAATCGATGTTCAATGGGGTATTTAGGACAAGCCTCCAAAATAAAGGGGTGACCAGAAGGGACAATACGCCAACGCGACAGGGCGTTGAGCCTAGTCGCATCAAACTTAGCTACCTGCTTAGCGAGAACGACAGTAGGAAGCCAGTTAAGTATTACAAACAAGGTCTTTGTGCGAGTGATATAAACAGCTGGAAATCTTCTGACTTTGTCAAGAAGCCTGACATTGTGTAGTTTGTCCAGGGCAGCCCACCAGAAAGCAACATCATATAGGAGATTGGATTCGATGATTGTAGAATAGATCCAGCACATCTTAGGGCGGAGACTCCATCTGGATCCAAGTACAATCGATGTCCTGGAAAATGGTCAGAGTGTATTGTTTAACGTGCAGGGACTTTTCCACATGAGAGTCTCCACTGATTTACCCGTCGGGTCTGAAGGAACGGGATCTGCCGGGACGAGGTCTGTTGATGGATGAGCGACGCGGGAATCAAATTTATAGACCCTGAGCTCAATTGATTTAAAGCCAATTATGGCCTCCACGGGCATTGATAACCGGAAGTAATTCCTCATTCTGGATGATCACAGCTTCGCAGTAGTCATCCCACTGGTCAGCAACTTTAACCGCCCTCCAGTTGTCAGTGGACAGGTGAGTGTTGCTGACCTTAAGGAACTTCAGTGTGGTTTCCGGGTCATATGGTCCAGTCTGGATTCTCGCTCTTGACCATGGTTGGAGGCCATAACCTTAAGGAACACGTCCAAGAGAAGGTGTTCTATCAGCTTCCACTTAGTGGAGGCGATGAAACCGTCAGGGTGGCTCTAGTCGAGGATCGCCCAGGTTAGGCCTTTCTTTAACTCCGCACTGAGAGGCTTTCTGAGATCAGGACGTCTAGACTGCGTCGACGAACGAGGTTTCGAGGGGGTATTTTGGTGTTGGCCACTTTGGGGCGTGATTGGAGAGCTAGGTCGATCTAACCGATTCTAGCAAATGGATACGCATGGTTGACCTGCGTGTTCTATATGCCCCAACGCTGGAACTGTGGGCTATCCCTACCCGCGATGTGTAGTTACCCAAGAACTGCGCCATGGTTAACTATGCAACCAGGGAGGTTTATTATTTCTTATGAATACAATAATAAATTTGTAAAAGGAATAATTTCGCGGGATACGCGCCATAGTCTAATAGGTAGTGTAGCCATAGTCTAAAATAGTGAATAGACGTAAGACCACGGTTCAAACCCTACTTCCTCTCAGCAGATTTCTGGCAACAATTCTGAGTGTAAATAAAATTGCCATTAAAAGTTTCTCAAAAATCTGTCGATCAATGTCGACTTTAACTGGTGGTCCTGCTACTCATGTATAAAATTATCATACGCAACATAAGTCGTGTGAGAAACTAGGTCGTAAACCTAACTGAACGGTTGTAATATCCAATTATGTATGCATGTATGAATTCATAAATATTACCACTTTATCCATGCCATTGCGGTGAAATGTGATTTAATCAAAGGTCGAGACTTTTTTAACCGAGAAGTTTCAGTGTTACCACGGAGTTGGTATTCCTAGGATTTATTATTGTCCGGACGTTATAAGTCTCTTTGTCAGGAGATATACTTATTATTTATACTTATTATTATATTTTCTCACATTTTCTTACATTTTATTATTTTCTTACATTTGATTACTGGTTACATGCTTCTTGCACATTGCATTTCAGTGTGATAAAAGACATTTTTAACTCATCAAAATGTCTAGATATTCAGGCTTGGAAAACGGGCTAATTATAAGTTATGTGTCTATTATGTATTACAACCGAACTCGAGTTTATAAATATATGTCTATAGTCGCTAAACCTTGATCATAAGTGAGTGGCGGCATATATCAACAGAAAATACAAGAATAAACTGGTACATTCAACGCCAAATAGATGGCATTGGAGCTCTTGACCTTGAAGGATATCCTACTTCATAAAAGGAACAACGTTTTAATTAACGCCTTTTTATATTTATTTAAATTAATCTTGGGGTACCTATTATTTTGCGGCGCAAAAATATTTGCTTTTTTTTATAAAATAGAAATAAATTAATGAAGTAAATATAAAAAACATCAAATATTTTTATACACTATTGTTTAAACTTCATGAGATTGCTAAATTATATTAGGGTACCTAGACTTTTGCTGTCCAGTGGGTATGTACTAAAGTGTGCGCAAGACGGTTAAAAGTGTATAGTATTGTATATTTTTCATGAGCGAATATTGATTGTAGCAGCAAATACAAATAAGAGTGAAGTAAAGATAGGGAACAAAAAATAAACTGCACACAAAAACCATTGTACAACAGTTTAAAAGAGAGTTGCGTGAAGAGTACAACAAAAATATTGTAATCTTCAAAGTGTCACAACATGCATTTCCTCTTGCAGTTAATTGGAGAAAAAAATGAATAAGAAAGTGCCGAATGTTTTGCTCTCGGAAGCCGAACATCTTTCGAGTGTAAACCTGAAAAAAAAAATGACATAGCATCCGCTAACATGTGCACTCGCCGCAGTCTGATCGACGACTAAATAAAAGAGCATAAGCAATGTGTGTGAATTTTTTCTGCACAATTGCGCTATGCAATTGGTTTCGGAACAAACATTTTAGCTTTTTGAGAGTTTGTTCTGAAACGATTCATTCGAATAATTGTTCTGGAAAAACAAGGCTACCATAAGAAATATGCTTGTAAACGACCTGTTAGTTTTACTATTTTATTCAATTTTACTTATAAAATTGAAGTATGTGGCAGCTTCAATAGTTTAGGAACAAAAATTAAAATTAAACCAATTCAAGCTGAAATTGTTTCGAAGCAAATTAACTTTCTTCCTCTCTCTCTCTCTCTCTCTCTCTCTCTTTCAAAAAGAGAAACCTCAAACTCCATATAAAAACGTTTTTGTTCCGAAACCATTGCGCACACGTTTAGTATATACACATATATAGGATTATGGAGCGTGGATCTACGATGTTGGTGGAGTTGGAACTATACAGCGAATAGTTGGCAAGATAACTGCCAAAAATTACATCGCCACTTTGCCACCGAACTATCTTTCACTTGCCAAAAACTGCATACATAACCTGCAGATATTGCGTTTCAGCATGACACTGATCCGAAGTACACTGCCAAAATATTTTGAAACTGGCTTGACGAAATGGTATCCTGGTCAACTAAACTCAATCCGATTGAGATCAGATACATAGAAAATTACATGCATTTAGAGAAAGATAGCAGTTTTATAGATTGCTCCCCAAGACGCTCTTTAAAAGCAAACAGAAAAAACAACAAAAACAAGGGCTCCGTAAGCAAGATCGCATAAGTGGTTTTTGATAATAGATCATTCAAACACATGGTCAATTGTATGACTGACTCCAAACAATTTCCTCTATATAATTTCGATTTTCATTCATTTTTGGGACGTAAATCGAGGGATGCTATAAAATTTTAGTAAGAAGACAAAGTTTACTTTATTCTGGATTCTATAAGTTTAAGCAAAATGCGAATTATGAATAAACTATTATTATTTTTGTACTTATCTAATTTCATTATATAAAATAATATATATAATATATATTTATATATTAATCTTTTTTATTTTAGATGTACCGTTTCCAAAAACATTTCCCAACCTGTGCAAAAAGATATTGACTCGATTATTAGAGTTTTCGTGCATGTATATATTCATCACTTCGATCGCATTGTCAGTATTTATTGGTGCTGTAAGTATTTATGTGTATGTCATCTCAAATGGGCTGGATGTATTAAAAAATAAATCCACCTTTTGTCAAAACAAAGTTTTTCATATATGTATGCGTCGTAAATGTACTAAACTAACACCATACACTTTAATAACAAACGAACTAAAACAAACAAACTTGTGGTAATTCCTGATCATCAGTTTGTTTTTCTGAAGAGATATAATACCATAGAACAAGTGCATCGTACAATAATAATACAATCCTCTGAAAATAAACAGTATTCTCCAGATATCTTTCACGCCTTTGTTAAGAAAAGACAACAAGGAGGCTAAAATATGTAGGGTACAATCCATATATGTTTTTCAAAGTATCTTATCAAATTGATAGTTCGAATGCAGTTCTAAAATGAATCATCAAGATTATATAATGCAGTTTTATAAGCAACTTGCTATTGATTTTCTCAATTTCAGGAGCTGCGTTGAACAATACTTTTTCGAATTTGATAAACCTTAAATTAAAGTTGGCCTGCTAACAGCAACAGCTAGTAGCAATGTATCTGTCGATTATTGAGTGAACAACAATTTACATTTTCAGGAATCATTTGGCATCCTAGCACTGGACGAGTTTAGATAAGGGGCTTAAATGTAATGTATCCTTTAAGAATCGCGTTTATACTCCACAATGATGTAGCATCGAGGTCTTGTAAATATGTCACTTTTTGTGATTCCAGAAGTACAGTAATTCATAAATTTTAGCAGCGCTACATTTGGCGTTAACAGTATCCATCTGAACAAGCCCATTTCTTTAGAAGCTAATTTTAGGAAAAATACCAAGTTTATTAGTACCATATGACACTCAAAGAAAGGTTCCTAGGCCTCTTAATATAATCAGTAAAATAGTCCCATATATTGTGAAAATTGGTTTTGAAACTATCAATTTATTGATTGAAAATTCTCTTGAAGATCAGTAGTACACCATACAGACTATAATAGTAGTCCAGAGAGTACTCTTTTGAACCTTGGTAGTGGGAAGCTGAAATAATTTTGAGAGTCAAGATATTTAATTTTTACTATTGTTAACAAATAATAATGATCATAATGAGAATTAAACATTATGTATTTGTAGTCTGCAATAATGGAAAGTAGAAGATTAATTCACAGTTAAATAGTTAACAGCGCTCTGTTAAGGGCAAATTTTGTTCTGTTAAGAAAAAATTTAACTCTGTTACCGCCAAATGTGGCGTTGCTAAAATTTATGGTTTGTGTCTTGGATTTACAAATTCGAATTTATCTTCACACACGTTATTAAAAAATATTTTGTTTAAATTCCGAGTATTTTTTGTCCAAATATTAAAATTATTTTTATTTTTCTCTTTCATTATTGTCTGGCACCTGCTTTCATACATGAACGTCCAATCTTTTCAAGAATGCAATTATAGCTCCTTGCGACTTTTCCTATTTTTAATATATTTACGAGGGTGCGACTAAGATTGTCTGTAAGATTTTCCAATACCTTCTCAGAAGTTTATTTTGAATCGTAAGGCATGAAGTTGTGCAAATCTGAATGTAATGTGATCACTTTGTACTCCAATTGAAAGGTCGATCGCGGATTATTAAACCGTTGTCGCGTATTTAAACCCAGTTAGTTATGACTATAAATGGTGTAAAAAAGTTTAAGTAAATGTTAGAGAAATAATTTAATTAACATTTTTTATTGGAAATCAATGTAGGAAATCATTGGAAGTTACGCCATAAAAAATTTAAGCCCAAGAATAAGGTGGGCCAATTTTCGGTACCCTGACTTGAAGTGAAACCTAATCCAGTTAGACTTTTCTGCATTAATCGAAACAAATGGTAATCAAAAGACGCAAGGTCCAGGCTATACATCTGTTCTTCCTATCCACTGTTTTCGAACCATGCTCTGATTTACAATTTTACCAAATAATTTTTTTTCTTGTGAAATTGTTTAGGTTAGAAACGGGATATTACTTCTTTCATATTGCTTCCGCGTCCGTACACTTTCTCATGTGTATGGGGTCGTGTCTCGACGTAAAGCTAAAGCTTATTAAACTTATAAACAGGTAAGAAAAATGTTTATTGTTTGCATTTTGAATTTTAAAATTTTTCTCTGTTCTTCTATCAAGTTTCTTCTGATATCTGATCTTAGTCACTCAGAAATACAGAATATAAAGTACTACTATATTTGGAAACAGCAATAAGAATTAACTCTTTCGTTTCAGCGTGTTTCCAGTCCACTTTAAGACATCTAACAATCTCAGCAAGAGTACTATTAAATCGCTCAATCTGTCCATTAGTTGAACTACGTGCAGGTGGAACTGAGGATTTTTCGACCCCAAATTGATTAACAAGTAAATATTTTATTCCGTAGTGAACGATTTTTCTTTATAATAAATGATTGTCTTTGCATTTGGGGAAAAAATTCAATATATTCAGTAATAGAATCTTGAATCAACAGGATCTGCACTAGTTGACAGGATATATAAATCCAACAACTCTTTTTATGTATTCTTAAAAACTTTATATTTTGAAATAGTTTCCTTTAATCTGTTACGAATTCCTGGAAAAGAATATTCGCTCAATATCTGCGTTTTTCCCGCATGTTTTTATGAGCCCTATTATGTTGCCTAGTAATAATTTACTGTTCATTTAAATCAAGAATATCAGTTAATATTTTCAGACTACAAGCAGACTTAACAGACGGAAATATTTTCACAATCTCATTTTGGATTTGTTACGATTAGCAGAATGAAAATAATTTACTACTTGCGGATTTATGACCTTTCTCAATGCATCTGTTAGATGTCTTTTTTCTACAAAATGAATCAAATGCTTGGTTTGCCTAGGAAATACAGTTTCTGAAGTTATTTCCGGTTTAGAAGCTTCAACAAGGAGAATTTGATTTTTGAAAGAGTTTACAGGGTTTACAACCTGATGATGAACTGATGAA
>QOCX01002728.1:0-17924 GCA_005959815.1 Sarcophaga bullata
ATGTGTGCATGTACTGAATTGATTTAATTTGAAATTTTGTTTAAATTCTCTGTCCAAAATGGATATCATGGTTAAGAAACTTGTCCTACCACCAGATAATCTATTGCATTGCCATCAATCTCTATAGCATTGCTCTATAATGTCTTTGCAATCCGTGCAATCCAATGCACGCTCCAAATTATGGTCTGATGATTTGTTACCCTCCTCAAGGAATCTGTATACTCGTATTGATCTTGATGCGATTCTTATTCGACACAAAAGTTCTTTGAGTCGACAACATCAAGCGTTGTCAGATTAATTTCCTTTGGCCGCATTAAAATCTTCCTGGCTCCTAAAGCAACCTCCTTCTGTAATCCAACCTGATCTGTAATCCAAAGATAATAACATTTCCTGTGACTAAATGCATTAGCCAATCTTAAACCACCATTATAAGAGCCAAATGCTCGAATAGCGATCAGGTCGACAGATTGAATTTCTTTGTTCCGCCTTAGATTCCGAATATTATACTTTCTTTAGCCACAGAATGGTTGTCCTATCAAAAGAACGCTGCCATAGCTATATACATGGCAGTCTCTGTATCTTACTCAACTCAAACTCAATGGTTTTCAAATTTTTTCCGTCTGCCCAAACATGGTTGCAATTTGCTCTTTAGACAAGGAGCTGTTTCATCATATACACATACACACATACATAACTGGTCATTACAACCTCTCAGTCAGGATTACAACCTAGCTTCTCACACCATATATGTTGTGCTTGTTAATTGTATGCATGATTGTCGAATTCAACTCCGAACGACAGATTTTTGAGAAACAAACGAAACAAAATAGGGCGCTTGGCGGCAGGGCTGCTTAAAAACTTGAAAGAGCTTTTTAAAATAAGTCCAGATGGTATTTGAATATTCATTGGGCCTATTCATCAGTCAGTTGCAGAAAGGATTGAATGAATGATTCTCCATTTAAAGAGTTGAGTAAAGAAGAAAATTTACTAAGATCGGGGTACTAAAGGCGATCTATCATTATATTTCTTTATATTTTAAAATTGGGTAAGCAAAGAGGACTAATACTACTGAGTAGGCAGTGTAGGCTAGCTATGCAAAGGTTATTAATACATACTTGGTTATTAGAACACTTTAGTCAGGATTACGACCTAGTTTCTCAGATCTCTTATGCTGTGTACCTTACATACATGATTGAAGGGACCTAAAGTTGACTCCGATCGACAGGGTTTTGGAGAAACTATTTCATGGCAATTTTATTTACTCTCAGAATTTTTGCTAGAAGCCAGCTGAGAGAAAGTCGCCGAAGAAATATTTTTTCATATTTCGTTATGTGGGAGATATCTGACCTTAGTTTATCTATCTGTCTTTGTGTGTAAGATAACTTAAAATTGTTTTGTTCATTTGAAAAACCTGTAGTTTATTTCCATACCACTGTGACTTAAGAAAACACCATAAGAAAAAGTCTAACGGGGTCGAACAATATCAGTGGCCACACCAGATTACATCCTTATGAGAAAAGCAGGCCTTCAAACCGCTGGAGCAGAGTATTCAATGTGGCATGCACCGTCCTTGCACAACCACATTCATTGCTAGCTATATCAGCCAATTCAAGCCAAAAGAAATTGGTAATCATCGACCTGTAATGCTCACTGTTGTGGAATGACAGCTCAGATCAAGTCGTTTTTGAAAATCCACACCAAAAAATGTATTTTTCGGAATGAATTGGATGCTCTTGAATTTTAAGTAAATGCGAACTGTCCCAAATTCACACACCCATTCACCTAGAAATCACCTAGAAAAAGTGAAGATGATTTTTTGATGAAAATAAAAATAAAATAAGACTGGCAAGTGCTTCAGAGGTTATTCAGTTCCTGGGTCAGTAGGAATTTTGTACAGGCCAGGTTTTAGCATCACAACGTGAATGCATGCGGGTATTGGTTATCGGTTATTACCAGTGGATTGAACTCATCCCCACATGCTAGTTTTCCTCTCGTTAAAAAAAAACATTTTTTTACCTGCAGGTGTTGTGCACAAAACGTCGAAATTGACATTGACCATCGTGGTATTCATTCAATGCCAGCGTGAATTGCACGCCAGAGTGTTTTATGCAAGCGCTTTACATTACATTATGACATAAAAAACGTTCCTTGAAGTTTCCTCTATCTGCACTTTCCACGTCAGTTTACTATCTAATACCCAGAAATCTTTCCCAAATTTTTCACTTCAACCAGGAGACTAATATTCCACTTACGAAAGCAAAGTATAGGGGGTATGTTGACTACTGATATACCTTGGGTTATTTTCCAGTGACAGTGGGCCAGCGCAAGCGATTGCTAGGACACGATAGATGATCAGAAATATTTGTTGCGTTAGGCAATGAACTCCGCTTCATTTCTAATAACCTTGAATTTTGCGCATACATAAGTATACCCGAGTCGGCCAATTTAGAGAAAATAATAGGCCCACAATTGTGGATTTTAACCTATTATTAGGAAACTTTTTTAGTGATCCTTATCAATTCATCTTATACTTCTCATTTGGCAACAAGTGATGTTGATTATTTAGAAGACTTTAGAAGATTTGATGTTAGACATTGTTGTTCAGCTTTAATTTCCGGTCGCCCGGACAATCACCGATCATAGATCATCACAATTGTATGTTTGTTTGGTTCTTAACTCGGCTAAAAGTGAATTTGTATACGAAAATTTCCATAGATGGCGTCATATTATTTCATACATACTCGTACATAACATATATAATTGGCATAACAAGCCTTTAGTCAGGATCAGAACCTAGCTTCTCACATCACTTACATATGTTGTGTGTGTTAATTTTATACATGAGTGGCGGAATCTATAGCTGAAAGTAGACCTTAAACGAAAGAATTTCATGGAAAATTTATATGCTCTCAGAATTTTTGCTAGAAATCTGCCTAGAGGAAGTCGCCAGAGAAATATTTTTTCATATTTCGTTGTGTTGGAGATGTCTGGCATCAGGTTTTAGCTATGGCGTCACGTCTAATATGCCAATCCACTACCTACTAGACTCCAGTACATCAATGGGCTTTAAGGCCGTTTGTAATTGATCTTAATTTGTCATCGACAAATTATTTTCAGCAATAACGCCCATTTCTGGATAAATGAACGATTTAGGACAATAACAATAGCCATGAGATCCAAGAGCATCTGATACATTCCGTAATTGCATACACAGGGCGATTTAAATTCGTGATAATAGACAATGCGTACTAGCTACAGAGCTCGTAGAATTTAACCCCAATAGACTTTTTCTTGTGGGGCAGCAAATAAAACCCATGCCATCCTTCGAATTCAGCCGGACTTATGCAGCAGTATGATTGAAAATTTTACCATTTTGGATGCCCTTCAGAGTAGTAATGACAGACATTTAAATGATATCCACACATAATGTACGTAAGTAATTACAACCCTTTAGTCGGGATTACACCTAGTTTCTCACACCACTTATATTGTCCACACATAATAGCATTAGAAATTATTTTCAAAGCAGAAAATAAAATTATTTTATTTGAAAATCTCTTTAAAAACAACAAAAAATTTAAAAAAATTGGTCCTCTTTAAAAAAACAGTTCCTCCTTTAAGGAACAGTTTCTTTTCCTTCTTTCTTCAATTTCGTAACAAAAAAAAAATTTTTTTTGTTCAGCACACAAAATTGCATTTGATGAGAAAACAATTACTGTGATCTTCTTTATTGCAATTTCCATTCAACAACAATAACATACACAGACGAACCCAAAGGAAAAACATCAACAAAAATGCAACACAACCAGTATAACTTAAAAACGAAAGAGAGAAAGAGAGAGAGAGAGAGAGAAAGAAAGATAATCAATTTCGCTTTTTTCAGGAAAATTCTAGAATAGTGAGTGTAAGTATAATAATGCTGCATACAACGTATCTGTAAGTGTAAGTTCTCTACGTCTAAACAAAATTTCGTTGGCTGGTAAGTGAGCATCGTCTTAACATGGCTCGCTGTTACATCTTGCGTGAAATAGCTTTCGATGCAATATCTGCAGTTATTTAAATTAAACGCTATTGGGTAATTGCTGTTATTGCTGCTGCTGTTGCTGTTGCTATTGCAGTTACTTTTCTTCTTATGCATATAGTGGCTGCCAGCTCATAGATATTTAACACTACTTGGGCTCTCATACAAATGTATGAGTTGTACTCTAACATGCAGAGAGTGCTTAACCATGTTTCTAAAATTATTATGAAACTGTATGGCACATAATGGGATGAATTTATAAAGATAGTGTATGTGATTTCTAGTGGTACACATATGCACATACATACGTTTAGTAATATTTTTCTGTTTGAGAAATATTTCTTAAAATTAAATTGCACTACCTACGAAACTAGCTTATTGGATTTAAATCACATCGAAAATCTANCTAGCTTATCAAGAAGGATTTTAAAATTTAATTTTAATTTCAAAAGCAGGGTACCAATATTTGGAATGTGTGTGCATCATGAGTTGTAGATCTATCAGCGTAAAGTAATGAAAAGTCAAAAATTCAAGCTACCATTGGCGCCATACAATCTGATTATTTGGAATGTGTTTACTTCAAGAGTTGCGCGATCTATCGGCATAAACTAATGAAAATGAAATAAAAAATTCAAGAACCCCATGGGGCTATATGATCTGATTTAATTAAGTGATCAACGTAATCCAGTAGCTAGTGTTTTGCATTATTCGCCGTGAGCCAGTAGTTCAAAACCTCAACTCACAGATATCGAACAAAAAATTAGTGTTGAAAAAAATATTTCTCTCAGCAACTTCCTCTCAGCAACGTACACAGCATAAGTCATGTGGGAAACTAGATCGTAATCTTGACAAAAGGGTTCCAATGACCAATTATGTATGTATGTTGGGAAGTAAGTTATTAATAAACTTTGCATAGCTGGCCTACACTCCCTACACATTGATAGTAGTCCTCTTTGATCACCCAATTTGTAAAATATAATGAAATATAATGATAGATCGCCTTTAGTACCCCGACCTTAGTAAATTTTCTTCTTTACTGTACTCTTTAAATGATGGAATCAATTCATTCAACCCTTTCTGCAACTGATTGGATGAATAGGCCCAATTGAATGTTCTCATTTAAATTAAATACCATCTGGACTTATTTTAAAAAGCTCTTTCGAGTTTTTAAATAGTCCTACCGCCAAGTGCCCCATTTCGGTTCTTTGCCGTCTAAGATGAAAAATTGATTTCAATTTATTGGCAATAACTCTGATCAAATCTTGATGTTTTCAAATTAGAAAGACATTGCCAAGCATTTAAACTCAGCAATTAACACGGAAAGTCGCTGTAGTCTTGTAGGCAGTGTATTTGCTTATTAGACATCAGGCCACGTTTCAAACTCCAGGTCAGACAGCTCCAATATAATGCCGATTTCCTCCCAATAGAATTCTGGCAAAACCTCTGACAGGAAATGAAATTGCCATGCAGAAGTTTCTGTAAAAAATGCTGTCATGTTGATTCGATTTTAAACTGTAGGTCCCTTCACTCGTGTCAAAAATTAACACACACAGCGTAAGTAGTGTGCTAAGCTAGATCGTAATCTTGACTGAAAGGTTGTCGTCGATCTTTAACACGAAATGCAAAACACTTCTATTACAAAGTTTCGTTATTAATTCGGCCATTCACTTAAGCTGCAAGCTAATCATAAGCAATGAAAATAACTATGCATACTGGCCCCCTTTAAAATCTATGATTGCAACTGCATTACAGTTAAGCACCTCATACATAAACTAAACAGTTTTCAACAAAAAAAAAAAAACAAATAATATGAATACGTATCGTAAATTAAATGTAAATTTCACCAAAACATACCACAACTGGTAACAGGGAATGTGATACAAATTTTCATTTTAAATGGGACAACTGCTATATTTAATTGGATCAATAATTTTTCATTTAAAATTTGGACAAAAAATCGACGAAAATTTTAATTTTCCTCTTCCAGCATTTGCAAACATATATGAATGTGTGTATGTGCTTTGATGGCTAAAATCTAATGATTTAATTAAAAACAATACATATGTACAAAATACATACGGAATGCCATCTAAAAACATTATAAACCATAATAACGAAAAATTAAGGCTCTTCCCACGTAATGGAAATAATTTTTGAAAGATTTAAAATTTTCCATAATCAACTAAGTAAGGAATGATTGACAATTTGAATTGCATGTTTAATCGTAAACTGTGATTATCCCTAATATTGTTTACTACTGCTGCCTACTATTGGTTTAAATGAATTTATTTTTCGGATTTTATAAATCTATGACTATATGACCAATGCATATGTACTTTTGTTTTTGTTTTTATTTTAATTTTTGTTTTTTTTTTCTTTATTCTTTGTAGTTATTGTTGTTATTGCGCCCATTAACATAAATAAAATACAAATGTTTTGTTGGTAAAAATTAATGTTTTTGTTGTCAATGCAATAAAATACATTTGTGTACCACCATTCCGTATTGTACTGTACTGTTCTCTTTTGTACTGTTATGTTACGTATTGTTTTGTTGTTGTTTTGTTTTTGTTGGATATTTATAATTGCACAATATTGAAAGGCCCAACTATAAATGTAAATATGAACTCCATAATGGACGGGTGGTAGAAAAACAAGTTTTTTTTTCGATATATTTACAGCAGCTAGAAACTAATTAGTTGGAATATGTAAATATTTATGAAAATATTTATTTATTGCAATACAATACAATTTATATTAATTATATACGAGCTAAGTAACTACAACCATATGCTCAGTGTAATGTTATAAACCAGGATCTCTGTTGGTTATCGAACCTACAAACCTCACGCAAATAGTCTAGCACACTACCAACTAGACTACCAGAGTACCCAGGGCTGCTATGTGATTGTAAAGAAGAATTCTCGGTGGACTCAAAGCAAATTGTACTGGTTATCACAACAAGATTCAGGATTTGTTAGATGTCAAGTATGGATTCACTTACCCATCTTTTCATTGTAAGCTTTAAAAGGCTTTATGGAGTCATTTGTTTGCCTCTCTGCTAAGAAATATCAATATTACGACTGCTGCACCATTCTTTGCAACAGAGTAAGACATTGTTATCCTCAATGATCCCAAAAGCAAATTACATGAGTGTAATCGCTAAATGTATGGCTGCCTTCTATAAAAATACCCGCTATTCTTTGGCAATCATGGATATAGTGGATTAGACATCTGCTTTAGGTTGGAGTAAGTTAACGAGTAGCTTGTTTCAAACCCACCACTAACATATCATGGCACTAACATATCACCACTAATATATTATGGTAAGAGGGATTATCTCACACTAGGTACCTCACACTAAGCGAGTGAACTTGCCTGTGAAGAGCAAGCTATGTTAGTGCCATGATATGTTAGCGGTGGGTTTGAAACACCACGATCTTTGTATGCAACTGGCCAGTTCTCTTAATAGTACGTTCGCCAACATACAAACGATTTTCTTGACGAACTGAAGTAGGTCTGTGTTTCTACCACTGTTCACTGCTGGATACAGCTGTTTTGAAGATCGACAGAAAGATATGTCAGACCACCCACGGTTTGTTGAATCCCATATTGATTTTTCCAATTTGGTAAACATTCTTGTAGAGGCGAATATATCAGCTCCTCTTCAAACATCATCTCTTCCGTGACAGTTCGCCGGCGCTTTCGTTTCCCTTTATGCATCAGTGGCCCGCAAGATGGATGTTCTGCTAGCGTATACTCCTAACGCTCTTTGATTTAGCGAGATCCCAGCGCTTGAATTGCTGCTTGACTGTCCACTCATAATAGGATCAAGTTCGAAGAAGGTAGATCCCCGGTTTTAACAATGCGTGCAGCTTGTTCAATACCAAAAATCATTCATAATTGGTGATTACAACTCTTCAGGCGGGATTACGATCTAGTTTCTCATATCAGTTATGTTGTGTTTGCTAATTTTACACATGAGAGGCGGGACCTATAGTTTAAAATCAGCTGCAAATGACAGATTTGTTTGAGAAACTTTTCATGGCAATTTTATTTTATCGCAGAGTCGTTGCCAGAAGTCTGATAAAAGGAAGTTTTTCGTGTTGATGTCTGACCTGCGAGTTTGTACTGTAGCCTTACGTCTACTAAGTTAATACACTATCTACTAGACCACTGGAGACTTCAGCAGAAATTTCTGCTTGAAATACGCCGGCCTGGTTTGCTTATCTGTATGATCCGCTCAGTGCCAATTGATCGAAATAGACCGATACCAGTAAATATGTGTAGCTTGATGCCACACAAAATGGATAGTCTGAGGACCAATCTAAGGTTCCACTATTTCGAAAAGTTTCTGTTTCCGACCTTGTTGCTTTGTACTGCAGTAAATATGCGAATGATATTCTCAAGATCTGATACTGTAAAGCCATTTTACAGCAATTCTAAAGCGGATACCTATATATCGTGTACTCAACAGCGAGAATAACCGCTGAAGGAAGTCCGCTATTTCGGCAAGCTTTCTTAGAAGTTTTGCAGGAGTATAGGCAAGAATATGGTACATATGCATGTAACCAAAAATATTACTAACAAACTGTCATCTGCTGTATATTGTGTATCAATATGTATGGATTATTAGTGCGTGTGGTTAAAACTGCGTGTGTAATATTGGTTTTTATAATAAATGTCTGTGTGTGCGTATACAAATATAGTTTTATATTAAAATGGTTTTTTTATACCATGTATGTGTGTGTGTATGTATGTATGTAGAATTGTAAAAGTAAATATATCTATTGGGTTTGTTTTGGGGTTTTCTGTTTAAATCTTTTTTGTCTACGTTTATGATAAGCAAATACAACAAATTTATATTTGTATCTGCATCTGTATATGTATCTGTATCTGTATCTGGTATATCATTTATTTGTTAGGGTTCTCAACAAAATAAAATGTAAACAATTTAAATTTCTTTATAAAAACAATATAATATCTGTAGATTGCAAGCAAATAAACAAAAATTATTTGATTTTCTTAGATTCGTAATAAGAATTCCTTACTCCTTGTATGTCTTCTTAAATACATTTCGTCCCTTAAACCCTATTTGCGTATGGTATGTTCAGTGACTAATTTTAATCATACATTTACATTAATAGTTAACGTTGTTGTCGGTGTTGTTGTTATTGTAATTTATATATAATTTTAAAATGGAATTTTGCAATTGGTATAGTAAAGTCGATAATTTCATAAATCATCATCATATGCTGATAGAACAAACAAATGAATGAGCGAACAACGAACAACGAACAACGAACAATGCATAGATATTTTATGGTTATAAATTATAGAAATTTTAATTTAAAATTTTCAATTTAATAAAAAAAACAACAACAACAACATAAATACATACATACGTACATAAATATTATATTTCAATTAAATATAAGTACTGGTAAATTAATTCTGCAACAAAATATGAAAAATATTCATAAAATATCATATAAATGTGAAGGTTAAAGGTTTTTCCATGGAATATTCATTTTAATTTCTTTGACAATTGCTGCTGCTACTATACATTCCCTGGTTGTAAATAATAAATAAAATAAATTTAATTTCATATTTAAAACTAATTTGTTTACTTCTAAATAAATATTCAAATTGGTAAGTCGAAGTAGTCTAGTAGGACAGGCCACAGTTTAAAGCCCATCTCGAACAATACGAAATATTTCGTCGGCAACTACCTCTCAGCAGATTTCTGGCAAAAATTCAGAGAATAAATAAAAATTGTCATGATAAAATTTCCCAAAATTCTATCACTTCGAGTCGACTTTAAACTGTAGCTCTATCCAACACTCATGCTTAAATTAAACATACACAACATGAAAGGTTTGAGTCTTGACTAAAGGGTGTTAATGGCCAATTAACGGCGCTCCACAGAAAATAGTCCAACGGTGTCAAGTAGCAGCTTTCTGGCGGCTAATTCACATCACCATTTTACCTAATTAAACGGCCGTCAAACGTTTGAGGCAATAAATCGATTGTGGCGTGAGATGTGTGGCAAGTTGTCAAGTGTCTTGTTCAAACCAAACATCATTCACATCAATACCATGCAGAACGGGTACAAAAAAATTGGTTAGCATATTGCGAAAGGTTTCTCCATTAACCGTTATGCTTATGCTGTCCTCATTTTCAAAGAAATATGAGCCAATGATGTCTGATGTCTGTGACCGTTATGCTTGTGCCGTCCTCATTTTCACAGAAATATGAGCCAATGATGTCTCCGCTCCACAACTTGCATCAAACAATCACTCGTAATTGGAGCAATGGCTTCTGTAAAACCACATGTGAGTCTGCTGAGCTCCAAATACGGCAATTTGGCTTATTAACATACACATCCAGGATGAAAATGAGCTTCATTCGAAAAGCTGAGTTCGTTTGGCAAAATCGACATCATCATGCAGTTTCTCGTTGGCCCATCTAGAGAAGCGAAAATGTAGCGCATGGTCATGCGGCTTAAACTCTTGGACCAATTGAGCTTTGTAAGGCATCATATCGAGTTTCTTTTCACAAAATTCAATGTAAACTGATGGGTAAAATTTTCCATTCTTGAGAACGATAATGAGTTGATGTTGATGCCACAGTTTCGATGTTTCTGGGTGTACGCACTGTACGATCACGCTCATATCTTGTCCCATTAACAATGAAACTAGTTTCATAAACATGCATATACCGGTCCTTCTCTGCAGCTAAATTTTGTACGACATTTTCATGCAATTTCCGATTAATTGCCTTTGTTTTGGAAATAAATTTCCAATAAATTCCAATGTTGCTCAAGCGTAAATCGCTTCATTACAAGCAGTGGAGATACTGAGAACGGAATTTTGTAACAGAATGACATAAGTATTGCCAGATTGGAAATAACCAATGCTCCAATTTTAAACCTATAGATGGGCCACCCAATACATTCTGAATCTAAATTAAAATGTTTCATCGTGATGAATTCTTTCTGTTCTTATGTTTGACGTCCAGAGACAAAGCTCTCCTTTCCTTACTTTCAACATAATACACTGCTGGAGCAGGGGCCATCCCCTTATGGTTGCTTATTAAAAAAGAAAAAGAATTAAAGTACTGAAAAGGAAAAAATTTAAATAAAATTGTAGCTTCGGCAGGTTTTTCTGTGTGTGTTTGAACTCTGTTGTGAAATGATTCTGAATTTTTGTCAAATGGAAGAAATATTTAAAAAAAAAATTTTCACATTGAGAAAACCGTTATCAAATGCGGTTTTGAAAACTACAGTTGTTTTCCAAACTTGTTTTCAAGCAAAAGTTTTTTTTTTTTTGGCCAAGAATGTTCGACCTACGTTTACAATATTTTTGCCTCACAGTTTATTTTTTGGATAAACTGAATTTATTTTTTATAGATCTACGGGCAGGATATATGTATCTATGTATTGTTCATTAATATGTATGAAAAATTTTCATTTCATATTCATATCACATTGTAAATATTTTTTTGTTTTTGTTTTCAATCAACATTGTCTCCCCACCACGTATTTTCCAATTAGTTACACTTTTGAATATCTGCAACAACAACAACAACAACAACAACAAAACGATAAAACAAAAACCTAACATTATGTTATTAAAACAACAACAACAACAACAATTCAGTATTAAAATAAATTGTTGGATGTGTGTGTTCATGTTCATGTTGGTTTATTATCCTCAAGGCATGTTTTATGCATGCATGCATGTATGTGTCATATTTGATTACCACAAACATAGATTAATAATTTTGACCGTCAAACATGATCTCCCTGTTCATAAATAAATTCAAGAAAACACAAAAAAAATGAAAATAAAATGAAAATCACCAAAAAAAAGTGACTCTTTAAGTTTGAAAGAACATGGTTTGAAAAGTTTTTGGTTGTTAAAGCTAAACCATGTTCATGTTCGATTGGTTAGAAGAATTTAAATGGTAGCAGCTAAGCATTGAAACAGACTGCCTGATGCAATATCGCAATAACAGTACAAATTAATATGGCAGAGATGTCATGGTACAACGGCTATACGGCGTATTGTACTACTCTCAAGCTCTATAGGCTTCCCCAATAATGTCTACTCGTAGCCTGTAGACCAGACAAACTACAGGCTACTAAACAGTACACTTTAAGAACAATTCCGTGCTGAAAATTTAATAAGAACACAAGTGCTTCCTTCTGCTATGAATTAAAGCCGCTTAGTTTTTAAGTCTATATTCTGGCGAGTCAGAATCTACATAGTAAAGGTTCGTGACAATCCCCAGAAGTTTCGTATTTTGAGGCCCTATTGCGCTGTCAAAAGAACGTTTATTAACCTTAGGTTATTCCAGAATAGCCTGATGCTGAACGCAGACTTCTCCCTAACAAAAGTTTATATTGCTTCCTACCTATTTAGTGAAAAGAATCTTCATCTATTTCCATTTTCTCGTTGGTCGTATTTACACTTTCAAGCATGTTTTTGATTTCTTACACTACCAAGCATGTTTTCGATCTCTTTGCGATCCATCCATCTTTGTTTTAAAAGCATATATATGGGCTTAGGGCTCTATACTCAGTTTTGTTAGGCCTTGCCTTGCTAAATATTTCCCGAAATCATAAAATCTACTGCCTGTGTCTAGGGAACAGCTAAATATGGAGCTGTNACTGCCTGTGTCTAGGGAACAGCTAAATATGCAGCTGTCAACCACACCAACCTTTATCTCGTATTGGACTTTTCTCTCTTTATCATAATCATACTCTTTAATGCTCACTTCCAGCTACAATGGAGTGAAATCCAACAAAGAATTCAACGCCACATTAAGAATGATTTTCACTACTCCGGCTATTTCAACACACTCAATAATAATGAGAGTCACTCTGACTGACTTGCATTCACTCCAACCTCAAGACGATGACTTCGACAAATACAAGTAAGTGCTATGATCCCAATCTACCATGTCGCATCATAAGCAGATTCTCTAAATTCTCTAGCCTACAAGATCGTTTTAAATGATCATTTGGCCTCAACTTCAAACAGGGCTATAAAGTGTGCAACAGGCATCATGTGCCACTTATTTTTTTTGTGCAGCACATCTACATTCAATGTTTGTGTTAAAAACACTGTATCCTCCCGTATAGAAATGGAATCTAATAACTTGAAACGGTACCCTACAGTTTGCTACTGCTTTGCTTAATGATTGATGCGATATTAAATAAGTAGCACACGGCAGCAGTCGGCTTTAAGTTGAAAAAGGTTATCATGCTCTCTTGCTAAGTTTGCATAAAAGACCACTCAGCTAATTTCCTTATGCAACTGTCGTAGAACTTTTACAGTCGTATAGTCGTATTTAAATGCATACAATTAAGCATTTTAAAGTAGTGAGTGTAACCACAAAACATTTAAGTTTTGTTTTAATAATCCTGCGTATAACCATGTGTAAAAAAGCTTATAAGACCACACGACACTTTGACAATGTTTTACAATTTAATTGTGTTTAGAAGTGAACATTTTTGTGTCAAAATAATCAAGTCTGAGAATGTGTTTGTTTGTTCGAAATTAATTCTCTTAAAAAATGTTTATTTTTTGTTAGAAAAGTATTCCTAGGAAATTGTGTTTAAAAAACTAAACAAAGTTCTTCAAAAGTAATCAAATATTGATGGTGACTTGTCACTTGTCTTAACACTTTATAAGTCTTCGTAATTTTTCTCTAAAGCACATCCAATGCTCTTTCAATGACACTATTCTTGTCATCCAAGTCATTATTTACAATGCTTAACTGGCTACCACCATACTTATTGGCGAATCAAAGGGCTGTATAGACAGCAATGCAGCCGAGCGCCGCAAGAGCATGGAATTATAGAAGCTATGGTCACGTCTTAATCTTGAGTACAGTTGATATAAATATCCTTAGAGATTACACGCTACCTGAACCTACTTGCAATCCCTCTTTTACAAACTAAGGTTTACATCTCCCAGAGAACATTAAGTATTCGCTGGGTTCAAATCAGGCAATAAAGTCGGTTGATTAGATTTCTGTTACTTACTTACTTCCTTATTTACTCATTTAATTGGCCATTAATAACCCGCTTAACTGATATCGCCTTGCCTTAACACATCCCTCAAGACTACTCTGCTTCTTGCGCGCCTTCACCAGTAGTTACACCAAACGAAGACAGGTCTTCTTCGATTTGGTCGTTCCAAAGCAAACGAGATCATCCGCCGACTTCTGACAATCTCCGCATCAAATACCCGTCTCACCAGTGCAAGCTTTTCCATTCGAACAACATGGCCGAGGCAGCTCAGTCCTGGACATTAACACGCCGTTGAGAGGCTCATACAGCTCATAATTGGATCGGATGGATTGGATCGGAAATCGTCGCCAACTCACACTGGATCAAAGATCTTTTCTCTCGAACACTCTCAAAGCTGCTGCATCAGTGCTTAGAATGTTTCTAGCGGCTATTAAATCCCTAGCGGACGTGTACATCACATCCAAGATTGTCCAAGAATTGTTCAAGAATGCTGGATTCTGCATAGATTCCTGAATACGGAGATTTTGAGGTTAACAAGAGAGCCAAAAGATGATTGTGGCATTGCTCTAAAGATAAACAAACAATTTGTCTCTCATTCATGAAAGAAAGATGGAGAAATAAACTCATTTTCAGAGAGATCTCACCGACCTGACCCAACGCGAATATACGCAGAACAAAATTTGTGTTAAGCCTGATGAGATACTACCTTAGAAACCTTATAGCAGTTATAGCAGGACACTGGCTTCTAGGTGCACATGTCCAATGACTGCGAATACTTCATAACGATTTCTACAGAAGCTGACATAGAAGAAGGAAAGGCTACAGAACATATTCTCTGTATTGCTCTATGGCGCCGGCTTGGAGACCTTGAAGAAGAGGGATACTTTTGCATCCAGAATTTATTGACAAAGCGTGTCCAGCCAAAGTCAATTTGTATAAAATTCACAACTCCAGGGATTGTAAATATATGACGGTATTCCCTCTCAATGCTATACTGAAGCAACGTTTGGAAACTTCAAGAGTAACATTAAATAAATTCCCCTTTATGGATAGGGGCGGTATCCTATTATTTTTGAAAAAATGCCGCTGCAAGGAACTAAAATCTAATGAAGCGATCAGGGTTAATACATCCGACATTCTTTTAAAGGTAGCTAGACAAAGGCAAAGCTGTAGTGAAACAAATGTCAAATTCTTTGAAAGTGCTTGTGTTGCAAAGTTACTTTATAGGACCTTATAGGACCGTAGTCTAGTAGATAGTGTGCTGGCTTTTATTAGACGTGAGGCCACGGTTTAAGTCCCAGGTCAGTAGACATCGCGTACAAAACGAAATTTGAAGAAATTATTTCTTCGCCGTCTGCCTCTCAGTAGATTTGTGGCAAAAACTCTGAGAGTAAAAAAAAAATTGCCATGAAATGTTCCTCAAACCTTTAACTTTAGGTACCGCCACTCACACACAAAATTTACGCACACAACGTAAGTAGTGTGAGAAGCTAGATAGTAATCGTGAGTGAAGTAATGACTAATTATGTTATGTAGTCGTATGTAGGACCTTATAGACTATGCTTATTGAGGCGGCTGCTAATTAAACCACGTATTTGCCTAGGTGTAGACATTTTGTCAAGTGAACAATTTTAATGAATCTCTACAAACTAATTTGCATTTACAATCAACGCTAATCATAATTAAACAATAAGGGCAGCTTAAAAACCGCAATAACGGATAATATTCATTAATTTCAATTGGTGATGCAATTTAATTGATAACAAAAACAAAACAAAAGAAAAAAAACATTTTTCACACGCAATTAATCCTCTATTCATCTTGTTCTTCTTCTTCTTCTTATTGTTCTTCTTCTTCTTATAGACCATAAAGCAATTAATATGCGCTGACATATCAAAACTTTTGAAAATATTTCCTCCTTAATTAATTAAACCATTTTGACCATAACTCTCTCTGTGTGTGTGTGTGTGTGTGTTACGCTCTTAAAGTGTAATTAACATTTAAAATTTTATGTCATATTTTTTAATTACTTCTTTACATTACACATACACATACACAAACAAGTGATAATAATTTTAATTGTTGCCTCATTTGAAATTCAAGCAAAAGATGTGATCACAATTTAATTGCATTTTATGGGGCGACAAGTTCAACACAAACAATCACACAAAACAATTAAAGACATAAAAACAAAAAGACGGACAGACAGACAGACAGATATACAATCATACTCACTTAAAATTAATAATAAAATAACTGTTGTTGTACAAATGTTGCTGCTGTTGTTGCATTATCGCAAACAATCAGAGAAGACTATCTCAACACAACAGAGTGACTAACCAAACCCAACAGCCATTCATTAGATCAACTAACAAATAAAGGAGGAAGAAATTGTTGCAACATTATTAAAAGCAAGTAGCAAGTAGACGGCAGCAACAGTAGTAGTAGTAGTAGTAGTTGTTGTGGCAATAGCCACATCATACTTAATACGCATAACAATTCAAGTAATCCATGTAAATGTTGCATGTGGTGCTTAGAGAGATACAAAAGTGAATTTCACTCAACTAAACATTACGCCAACATAACTAGGCAACAAGAACAACAAAGTCAATGCTATTTGCCAAGTTTGCTGTTGTTGTCGTCTTTAAAAGTAGCATCTAAATGTGCTGGTAGTGAAACTAGGATGGCGCGTCTTTAACAACTTTTTTTCGGACATCTCCCAGAATATTTATTTCCGAAAATATAAGATCTCCTTACAGCATCGCTTTTGTTAATTTACAGAAAAATAGAAGCGGGACCATTATTTACCAGCTACTAAACTACAGTGAACCGCTATTTATAATACAGAAGAACCTTCTGAAGACATTGGACAATTCAATATAAATATCATCAATTAGAGATAACCTCTCTTCTTTGTCATTATGGGATTGACATTTCGTAGCTCTCGAAGCTTACTTCCGGGCAATAATGTGTAACAGAGGAATGAACATGACTATTCATTGCACTTTCGGTCTTTTCTAATGCTGGATCTTAATGTACTGAACATTGTTGGATCGAATGCGGAAATTCCCGTCAATTCTGGATCTTAATGCACTGAACATTGTTGGATCGAATGGGCGAATTCTCGTTATTTCACACTGAATCCACGATCAAAGATCGTACGATGTTTCCTCCGAATACTCTCAAAACTGCTGCATCGGTACTTAATAACGTCCATGCTTGTGCGCCTTAAAGGAGCACAAAGAGAATAAGCCACTTCTAGGGCATTAGTTTCGTCATACGAAAAAAGCCTCTGTTCCTCAAGAGAGCAATAGCGATCCTAAAATATTGTTATCAGTCGTAATTGATGCATATTATGTCCCTATTTGCCAACAATCCCCATATTCCTCTGCCCTCATTTACTGCCAGACACATCTAGATTCTTGTCCAATAGCACAAAGAACAGTAATGTCATTCCGCTAGATACGCCCTATGCTGTCAATATCACAAGTAACTGGACACTTTCAAGAAAAATTCAAAATTTCTGCCTTCGGCAGAACACCCCTCGTAGTGAAGTGGAAGAGGTCCAAATAATGGAAGGCACTCTATCAAAAGGTTTGAAGAGGTTCCTACCTCCTACCTTGACTGTGCCTCATTCTGCATCGGCTGATCAGCTTCGCATGCATAACGAGCTCACACATTGATTCACACAGGATTTCTTATGCGGTTATCGAAGGCTGCCTTATATAGTCGACAAAAAGATGGTTTGGGTCGACATGGTTTTCATGGGTTCTCTACGGTATTTGAAGTAATGTGAAGAAGGTGTGGTCGATGGTGGACTTTCGTGGAAAAATACATCGAACATGAATGAAGCACATGCTACAA
>QOCX01002729.1:0-20662 GCA_005959815.1 Sarcophaga bullata
CGATTTGCATTTAATTGAACACCCCCCTTATAAATTCGAGTTTCATGCGAATCATAAGCACATTTTTTGCTTTTTTCCCTCGGACTTTAATGACTTTTTGATTACGACTTTTGATTATTTGCCATTGGCCATCATTCCCAATCACAAAAAAAAAGGAAAGAAAAAGCATTTCTTTTGTAAAATTATTTCCCGTTTTTTTTTTTTTTTTTTGACTGGCATCGACCACATCTAATGTCGCATACAATTTGGAAATGTTGCAGATAAGTAGCACATGATAACAAAATAATAATGAAAACTTTAATAAGAATAACCCAAAAAAAACGAGCAATTCTAACAATTCTCCAATAGATTAATTCAAAAGGAAAATAATGGCACAATAATACCTTCTGGCAGTTATGCTTTCAATTGCAAAATTATGGGAATTTTTTGTTGTTGTAATCAAGAGAATGATTATTAATTGTGTTTTCCAAATTTCTTGAAGTGTATGGTAATCAATAGATGCAGTAGTTGGCCATTTTTCTTATTTTGTGTCTTTTTTAAATGCCCAAATATACTGAAGACTTGTTCGGAAGACTTGACGAAACCTACAGTTTAAAGTCGATTACGAACGACAATTATTTGAGAAAAATTTTTAATGGCAATTTTATTTCACGAAGAAAATATATTCATTTTTTCGTTTGGATGTCTTTACCTGGGGTTTGAACCGTGCCTTATGTCTGATAAGCCAATACACTAGCTGCTAGGCTACGGTGATAAGTATAAGTATACTGTAAGCCAAGTTCATCACCACTGGATCCAATACAACAATTTAATACATTTTCAAGTAGTTCGTTATTTTTACACTATGATACATACATATATGGCAACCCTATAAATCTAGAACTTGATTATTATTTGAGTAAATCTGATACATGAAAGTGAAACAAACTCCAGAAATAATGTTAAGATTAGGGAGATTCTATGCGGCAGCCCTGTGTTTTGTAAAGTAACAAAAGGGAAAATAAAAAGAATATATTTTTGGCAGACCTTAAACCTTCTTTAATGGTCAGTATTGTGTGGCACAGTATTTCCTTGTGTTAGTTTTACTCTCGAGAGCTTTTAGGCTTTATTCGTAACCTACTTGATTGTATAAGGCATAGACCTTACTTTTCAGTAGCCATACTGTTTGAACGATATTCTCTCGGGCTAGTCTAGGGTGTTCTTTCAAAACACTTGTCTGTAATATCAAGGAGACAAAAGAGGCCTGTGCAATGTGAGTCAGTTTTATTGCTTGAATTTGTAATTCTTTCCTTCGTGATAAAATATTCGCTTTTTAAATAATTGAAAGTGTTGGCTTGTTTATTACATTCTGTCTTTTAAGCAATCTTTCAGCTTAATTGGGAAATGCCATACAGTCCTACAGCTTCATTGGCATCAATTCAAAGGGAAGACGTTAATCATAAATTCTTCATTTAAATCTTTAAGCTATTGTGACGATGTCTGTGGTCATTTCTGCATATTTCTGCATTGGGGGAAAGAGTGTTTTATTAGCTTTAAATAGGAGAGGGAATTATAGCACCACCTAGGCTAAATGACTTTGAAGAAAAAGCAGAAAAAGAAGAAGATTAGAGATTGAGAATGTTGTCTTGAATGACCTTGCAATTAAAGATCGTGGAAGTATTGGAAAAAAGAAGCTAGATGTGGTGTTCTAAGACTTCTGTATTAAACCGACTTGCTAACCTAATAAAACGTGACCTAACCTAACTTATTGTAATGTAGTAACTTGATCCATTACAACTTAAACTAATCTCTACTTAAACTAAACTTTAAGTTGGCTTGTGATCAATATTTCTTACGAAATCAGGTCTATTGTTGTCTAGGCAATAAGAAAACAATAAAGAGAGCCCCATGTTACCGTTTAATAAAAGAAGTGACAATATTTTCTGTTTGTTCTACAACAAAAAAAAATATTTTCAAATGAAAAATATTTTCATAGAAACCAAAAGACATTAAAATTGTTGTGGGGGGCTACTCTATAAAACAATAAAAATATGTTTTTTAAAAAAAAATTAATTTTTTTCTTTTCAACAACAATTTCTTTCCCTACACAACCATAACTAAAGATTTAGAAGAAGTATGTTTTGTAGTTGTTGTTGCTATTTTTTCCTTTTGGGTATTTTTTTCTCTTCAACAGTTAAGGAAACCATAAAGTTAGAAACCTGGAATCTTAATTTGACTTTATTGCCATGTATGGGTCAAAATCGTGTTTCTGTTTGTGGTTGGTATCCTATCTAGTGGAATGGCTGGCTTAAAACAGAAAACTTGTTTTTTTTTAGCTTTAAAGCCACAATTCAAATGAATTTGAATGGTTTTTTTCTTCTTCTTAAATCTAAAAATTGGAGAAATTTTTTTGTTGGTTTGTTGTTTTTGTTGTCTTTTCTTTTGTTACTATGGTAGGCCATATTAACATATTTTAGGAAACCACTAATATAACTGCCAACAACAATGATGTTCTAATGATAAAATACGAGAAGAATAAAAATTCTTTTGATGGTTACCCTAAATGATAGACATCAGCTACTATTTTTATGCTTAAAACGAAAAAATAAAATTAATAAGAAAAAAAAAAAATAGAAAAGATTTTCTAAATTATTTTAAATTAGGAAAATAAAGTCAAGAGTTTTATGGAATTTGTTCCTCTTTTTTCGAATTCCATTTTTTATTTTTTTTATTTTTTTTATTTATTTTTGTTTTTTATTAAAATACAACTAAATTAAGCTTAAGCAACTATATAAACACACATGTTGCTTAAGAAAACCATACAAATCAATTTTTCTTGTTGTCATTAAAGCTTTAGTAGCGGTGTTAAAAGCTGGTAAATCAGCTTAATTTGATTGATAATGAAACGAATTTTTTTCTTCTGAAATTAATTCAAGATATTTTATATGCATGTGGCAATAAAAGTCAAATAGATCTAGGATAGTAGATAGGATGGATGATATTTAATATGAACTAGATATTTAGAACCAGAATTATAACTAAGTAAACGAGTAAGGGCGGCTGTGAGCTCGATATGTATCAGTAATTGGTTTTTAAAAAATCAACAAATAGGTACTGCACTGATTGCATGCATCTCCTTGCATGGATTTCTCTCGAACGATAGATTTTTCTGAGAATCTTTTCATGGCAATTTTATTTACTCTTCGAGCTTTTGCCAGAAATCTGTTGCAAGGCAGTAGCCGAAGAAATATTTTTGTTTTTGTTTTTATATTTCGTTTTGTTGGTGGTTGGAGATATCTGACTTGAGGGTAGAAGAGATGCCTTACGTCTAATAAGCCAATACTCTACCCACTAGACTATGGTTCACTGCATTTTGTAGCATAATTCATTAAGACTGGTAATAGACTCTAGGTTTAGAAACCTCATGAACGCAATTTAAGAGTGTAGATCAGTCTGGCCGGTAAATAAAATGTTAAAATCTCTTTTGTTGTTTGAACTTAATTCACAGAGCCTGTTCTCTCCCACTACCCATGTTGTGTGTGATAATTTCATCCATGACTTATAAGACCTACAGCTTAACGTTGGCTCCCAAAGATATGGCATGAGAAATTATTCATGATAATTTTATTATTGCCAGAAGACTGGTGGTAGTAAGTAGCAGATAGGAATATTTTTTTGTAGTTTTTGTTTAAATTCGTTTTGTGCCAGATGCCTGAAATGCAACAAATTATTTACTTGACTATGCCGCCATTATTTACTGCTTTTTCCTTCGGCGTTTTCCCCTCAGCAGTCTTCTTTTCAAATTTTTGTTGTCAGCCGACGTTGAATACTAGGTCCCCTAGATAAAATTAACACACACAACGTGAGTTGCGTAGTAAGCTAGGTTGTAAACCTGTCTCCAAGCGTTGTATAAGACCGTTAAGTATCGGGAAGACTGTATTTGTACTGATTTATTGAAAAAAAATTTTTTTTTGTAGAACTTCTACTCAAGACTGCAAAAGCTTCATCTTGTAGGCTGACCTGGTTCTACTATATTTCTGTCTAAATAACTCATTTTATCTTGCAAATGTTATATGTTCTCGGGTCGATTCCCTAGTGTTTTCATTTTTAAGCATCTCTATTCTTACATAAGACACTGCCTGCTGAATCTTCTGTCCCTTAGAATACAAACTGTTTTCAAATCACATGAAATACTCGTTATTTCTGTAATACTGTTCTGTGACTAACCAAGCCATTGCCTCTTAATTAAAGCCTTCAATTAAATCTACTTTGTACCTTGACAAATAAACAACCATAACCGCCATCAACACCAAAAAAAAATATTTAAATCACCCACAAATACTGATTACTCATGCCAATAATCGAACAAATACATCAAAAATTACGGTTCCCAACAACGTTCTTTATTCCTCTATAATAATAACAACAAAAAAAAGTTACTTTTTTTTTTTGTAATGATTTCCTTAAAGAAAGAATAAAGAAAATAGCTGAGAAAATTAGAATTACAATCAGAATCAGAATCACATTCAGAATATTTTTTTTTGAATTGTATACGTTGTAATGAATTATTGTATTCTCTAGTTATTGGTAATACAAATACAAATACAAATACAAATACAAATAACAAACTATAAATACAAATAAATAGTGGTAAAATCATAATAATAACAATAAACTGTCTTATCATTTTCGAACGTGTTTTTAAACAATAAAAGCAACAGCGTTTAACAATAGCAATAACAAGAAGAAGAAGCAGAACAACAACAATATCATGGTTACAGTAACTAGAGCTTGGAAGAAAAAAAAAACAAAAACGAAATTGTAAAAAAAATACGAAAGTAAATATAGAATAAGAAGATCAAATTCTATAACGCACATGAGCTACAATAGAAACACCATAGCAGAGAGGGGCCTATTATAGTTTGAAAGAGGAGTGGTTAGGGGTGATTTAGTAGTTTTCTTTGGGAAGCAAATATATTAGCTGCTTTATACTGATTCTACTGATTTCTGTTTTGTTTCTATATAATGACAGATGGCAACTCTATCATTCTAGAATTTAATACAATAGAAGACTAATCAGCTAATTAGCTGAATGAAATTGTAAGAAAGCGTAGAAACAATAAGAAAATGGCGAAGACACTCAAAAACAAAGACGTGCTTCCAATAAAACAGTTTGTGCATGGCAATTTTCCTTGTGTTTTTGCATTAAAATCCTAATGAATTAGGTGACCTTAACACCTTGTGCTTAACAGTTGAAAGATTTCAAACAGATTCTGAGCACAACTACTATCCTGTGGTCTAGCAATTCTTATATTTCTGCTTGGTTATCCTTCCATTGGCCTATTTTCTATAAAGTTGCCTATCTTCCAAGTGTTTTACTTGGACAACTTCTGTCATATCATTGGCAAAATTCATGATCTTTGTGTTTTTTGGCATTCTTAGATGAACTACTGGATTCTTGAATAGTTGCTCTGGTACTGCGACCATACGATCTATTTTACTCTTCTCAGGCTTTACAAGATATCCCCAACAATGTCTCTTTCAAGCCTATTGTACTGGCAAACTTTAGAGTGCTGTTCGATGGCAACAATGACAATTCCCAGCCCAGGTGTTTCATTCTCATACCTACATAATTGGTTATTGCAACCCTTTAGTGAGGATTACGACCTAGTTTCTCACGCCACTAATGTTGTGTGTGTTAATTTCATACCTGAATGGCGCCATCTTCAGTTTAAAGTCCTCTTCGAACGACAGATTTTTGGGAAACTTTTCATGGCAATTTTTTTTACTCTCCGAGTTTTTACCAGAAATCTGCTGAAAGGCAGTCACCGATGAAATATTTTTCCGTATTTTGTTTTGTTGGAGATGACTGTTCTGGGGCGTGAACCAACACAGTACCTACTAGATTACGGCAACTGTTTAATTCTGGGAAGCATTAATGCCTGACAATTACAAAGAATGTGTTCGGAGGAGTCATTCTCATGTCAATTCTGAATAAGTATGCATACTGTGAGTCTTTAGAGGCCTGTCAAAAAACCATTTATTAACCTCAAAAAATTGGATAATAACTGATATCTTCTCTTATAATGTAATATCCCAGCAAAAGTTTAGATTGCCTTAAGTTCACTTGCATTATCAAAAGAATTTACCAGATTAGGCGTCCTTCAAGCATTTTTTCGTTGACTGATATTAAGTGCTTCTTGAAGAGTAAAGGATTTGAATGTGTTTCCTAGCATTAGGACTGCTAAGCAAAAATGCTGGAGAATCAGAGCTACTAAAGAGAATAAATTTATAAAGAAAAATAAAAACAAATGCCCTTATGAGCCCCTTCTTGAACACTACGCTTGTGTGCTTTGTAAGTTAGGTGAAGAAAATTTAAATTTTTTTTCTTTACTGGCTGTATAGGAAACGTGTAATAAATAGCTACAAACGGAAAATAGTAACATTTTACATCACAATGGAATTGTTGGTTTTAAATATTGTAATATTCGTATGTGCTTGTATGAATGACCTGCAAGATAATGGATGTTTTTTATAGGGAATTTAAAATGTGGTTTTTCTATTTAAAACGCCGTATGACACAATATTTATGGCCCCACAATATTCATCATTATGATAATCGACTCTCGACTCTTTTATATATCAATGAAGATACTTCTATTTAAAGAATTTTGAACAAACAGAACGAAAAATAATAAATGTTACTCAGTCTATTTAAAGAATATGTGAACAAAAATTTTATAACGCGTAGCCAAATAAAATTGATTTTTGTGGCTTATTGTTCATTCGAATGCGGTTATAATCATACAATAAATTTGAATGAAAATAAAAAATAAAAAATTTCCGTTCATTGCCTATTTATCCATTATCAAATTAAAAATCAAAAAAATGATTATGGAGTTACCAGACGTTCTTTAGGCAGTTGTCGTAAACATGGATGAACACAAGCGAAATTTGGCGTCAGTTTTCATTGAGGCACTAGCCAGCTTAACCTTGCTTGAAATAGAATATGAAAATAAATCCCCAGCTATGTGTGTCCAATCAGGATAAATTAAGTGTGTTAGTAATCGTTGATGTGCAAATATAGGGTGGGCCATCAATTATTTCGAATCTGGCAATACTTATGTCATATGTATTCTGTACAAGGAATGTCAGTTCTTATCTCTACTGAACTTAAATGAATCAAGTTACGCTGGAGCTATGTTGGGATTTATTGGCGCCAACGAGAAACTCCACTCAAAAAAAAAAAAAAAAAAAAAAAAAAAAAAAAAAAAAAAAAAAAAAAAAAAAAATCATCGTTTCCGGTGAAGCTCATTTTCGTCGGGTGGGTACGTTATAATAAGCAAAATTGCCATAATGGGGGTCAGAAAACGATACAGCGTGGGTTACAGAATGGTGGCCAATGCATCCATCGGCGAGTTACATGTTTAGTGCGGCTTGAGGACGAAGGCATCATGAGCCCAGTATTCCTTTGAAAATGAGGGATGGCACTACCGGATACCGTGCAATGGGACACTGTATCCGCACTGATGATAACCGATTTTTTGTATCCACTCTGCGTGTTATTGATGTGAACGATGTTTGGTTTCAACTGGATGGTGCTTATTGTCAACACATCTCATGCCACAATCGTGTATGCATCAAACGTTTGAAAGTCGCTTTAAATTAGTCGAAATGTGTGATGTCAATTGGGACCGCAATCGAAGCTTGCAATTTGACACCGTTGGACTATTTTCTGTGGGTGTCGACAACAGAGTCAATTGAGCACTTGAACACCAAAATTATTGATGCCCATTGCCGGACATTACGACCCCATATCACTCGAAAAAATGCATGAAAGTTGGTCTGAATGAATGACTACTGGTGAGGCCAGCCATGGTAGCCATGTGGAGATGAAATAAAGTATTCCATTTCGTAAGCCGTAGCAATTGTACTTCCACAGCAAAGATAATAAATTCAACAAAACTTCAAACCCGAATTTTGTTTTTAATTTCATTGTCAATTTAAACTTTTACATGGCTTTACCCTATATTATTTGAGAAATTATTTTATTTTTCAATTTACTTACACATCGTTATCACAGTGCAATTCCTCAAATAAACAAAAACTAAGACTCACATTTAATGGAAAACACAATTTTTCATTTCAATGATTAATTTTTATTGCTAAAACATGACTTCTTTTCATATTTAAAAAGCTTAAGATTTTTTTTTTATTCACATACTTGTTTAGTTTTTGAGATCCGATCAAGTGTTTAGAGCATTTAAAAACTGTTTGCGATCAGTTTAAAACCGAGACATGAATGATGTTTTAAACGTTAAACAGAAAATCGCATTTTTAATGTACCTTTGAACAACAGAAAAACAGCAACAACAACAACAACAACAATAATGTGAAATTGTTAAACAATAAATTGCAATAAATTAAACTTTAAATAGTAAAAACAAATTCTAATAAAAAAACAAAATACATTATAATGACGTAAGCTTTTCAAACAAACGCCAACTCATTAAATACAAATTGAATACGAAAACATGAATTGAATTGAATGACTGACTGACCGAGAGATGACAGAAGCTTTAAACAGAAAAAAACAATTAATATCTGCATTAACGTTTTAATTAATTAAACAAATAAAAAAATCAATTTTGTAACACTTCAATAAAGTACTAATTTGCTTGCAAATAAGTACCAACTTAGTTTGATGTTCAATTCTCTCATGACACAAACTTTTTAAACGTACCTCTGATGGCAAACTTTTATATTTAATGAAAGAAAAAAAGTTGAAAAAGTACTCAAAAGTACCAAAAATAAAAAAAGTACCATTTAAGTATATCGGAAATTTATGGCTTTTACATTTAATGTGCACATAAATTAACTGACATCATGTTAATTTTTTTACAACAAAAAGAAAAAAAGTACTTTTTTAAGTACCATGTTAAATTTTTTGTATTTTAATAGCCTAGTCTGCATACATTCAACTGTGGGTTAAAGTTTTTCCATTTTATGATTGAAAATTACATACATACATAACATACATTACATAGACATAATTGGTCATTATAACCCTTCAGTCAGGATTACGACCTAGCTTCTTACGAAACTTATGTTGTGTGTGTTAATTTTTATAGATGAATGGCGAGACCTATTGTTTAATGACGACAGATTTTTTAAGAAACTTTTTCATGGCAATTTATTTACTACCAGAGTTTTCTGTGAAGTCGCCGAAAAAATATTTTTTCATATTTCGTTCCGTTCAGAAATGTACGAACATGGACAGCTACAACTTAAAGTCTACTTCGAGTCTACTTCGAAGGACAGATTTTTGAACAACTTTTTCATGGCAATTCTTATTTACTTTGAAGGAATTTGCCAGAAATCTTTCTTTTCGTTTTTATTTTGTTTTTATTTTTTGTTAAAGCTGTCTTATCTGGCGTTTGAACCGTGGCCTCACGTCTAATAAGCCAACACACTACCTGCTAGACTAGGGCGAGTACAATTTAGAATTACATCGTAACAAATCACGTGTGACAAATCACATGTTACACTGCATATGTACCTCACAGTACCTCATTCGATTGGACCAATTTTCGTGCATTTTTTCGAGTGTATGGGGTCGTATTCTCTGTAATAGCATCAAGAATGTTGGCCTTCAAATGCTCAATTGCCTCTGGTTTGTCGGCTTCCCACAGAAAATAGTTCAACGATATTAAATCGCTAATTTTTAACGGCCAATTGGCATCAGCATTTCGGGTAATTTTACGGCCATTAAACGTTTCAAGCAAAAAATCGATTATGGCATGAGGTTTGTGGCAAGTTGTACCATCCCGGTGAAGCTAAACATCATTTGGATCAATACCATGAAGAGCGGATACAAAAAAATCGATTATCACGAGGCGATAGGTGTCTCCATTGACCATAATGGTTGCGTTGTCTTCATTTTCAAAGAACTATTGGGACAATGATGCCTCCGCTCCACAACCCAAACCAAATGGGTTTATTGGCTTCTGTAAGACCACGTATGGGTTTTCTGAAACCCAAGTACGGCAATTTTGCTTTTTAACGTGCCCACCAAAATGAAAATAAACTTCAACCGAAAACATGTTTTTTTTTTAAAAAAATCGACATCATACTGCAGTAATTTCCTTGACCTAATAAATTCCAATAATATTCCTAATAAATTCATTACGTTCAGTGGAAATAATATCGTGAATTTTGTAACAGAATAGAATGACATAAGTATTGCCAGATTTGAAATAACCAATGGTTCAAATTTAAACCGATAGACGGCCCACCCGATACATTATAGATCTGCCGTTTAATATTACTTGGCGGACATTTTTCTTCTCTTTCTAGCACTCACTATTTCTCCTCTTATCATTAATGGAATTTATTTCTCACCAAAAATGTTTCTAGAAGTCTTTATGGTCAATGCTTCAACGTTGAATTTGCAATAAAATTTAGGCGAATCTTTGCTTGTATGGGAGTTCTCAATAACTTCCATCATTGTTGTTCCTTCAAAGCAATATACCCAGGAGGTCATAAGGATCAGGAAGGATTCTTCGAAGAGGACAGATGACCAACAACTTTCATATGTGTTTTGTTGGTGGGATAAATTCCCTTGTAAAAATAATTATTTTGAGGGCACAGAACCAAAATTTCATACGAATGGCAGTGTCTTTTAAGGAAATTCGTTTCGATATAATGATATAAGAAATTTTAACCCATTATTTGCACTTTTTTTATGGTACCAAGATTTTAAGGTACTTATTTTTACAGTTTCACACCCCCCCCCCCCCCAGCGTTTTCTCTGCTGTTTGCTTGTGGTCATAAGTAAATTCTAAAGTTCTCCAGTTAAAAAATAAAAAAAAACCCGCCATTTAACTATGTATCATAGCGGTTTTCATATCGTAACTTGTCATTGCAATATAGCCACTGCAGACTAAAATATTTGACTTGTTATTATACATTCAAAAGCTTGGCATTTCTAAAAGCTTTCTGTTAGGAACTTTTTTTTATTTTTTTTTTTATTGAGAAGATTGGTCATTCAAAAATATGCAATTTTATAATTACTAAACGGTAATATAATGTCACTGTTAAATTTTTTTTTAATTTTTTGTATACAAAACCTCTAAGTGTGTGTGTATATTAACTGACATTTTGTATTTGTGAGTTGAGTATAACCTTGGAATTGAGACATTTTAATGCCTTTCAAACAACACAATATGGATGCGCTCGAATGGACGTTTTAATAAAAGATTTTTTTTATTGGGTTTTTTTTGTTGTTGTTGTTGTGTTTTTATTTAACGATCTGTTATTAATTTGAAATGCATTTATTGATGTAGTTATGAAACAAACTTGTTGAATAATTTGTATAAAAAAAAAAAAAAATAAAACAAATTGAAGCCATTGAAAGTGCAAGTAATGTATTTAAGGGATTGTTAACAATTTTCTTTATTTAAACATCTTTGCGCCTCAGTACTCAATCAAGTACAAAAATGTTTGGGCTGGAATTGAATTTTTTTTGAGCGTTATTTTGAACTTTGGTTTGGCTTGTTTAGTACGCAATTACGTTTAATCAACCTAACAACCTAAAACAACTTTGTAAACAATTTTCAATGAAGAGCTTGTAGGTAACTATACTTTTAAAAAGCTACGAGAAGCTGTAAAAGCAACAACAGAACTGTTTTAGCTGCGTCATCCATTTAAGGAAAATGCAGACAATGTCAGTAATTCCCTTGAGAAAGTATTATTCAAGATCCTTTGGAACTCTAAACAAATTGGAAATATTAACGAATAGCTAAACCAACGGAAAAAACTTTCTACAAGTGACAAGAAAAGAGATGTTTGGAGCATCGTAGCTCACTAAAATATCCCCTATGCCCAAATGCAACTAAAATAGTGTTCAAATGCTTGCTGAATAGCCACCAAAATTTATTGGTTGTTGTTGATGACATCTTTCTAATAGAAGTTACTACTGTAATTGAAGCCGACGTGTTTGACCATAAAATATATCCAGATCCTTACGCCTTATATAGGGTGGGTTATTTGAAAGTTTAAATTTAAAAATACAAGGAAACAAAAAACGGTTTGATATTATGCAAAATTTTTTCTTTTCTTGTGAAGTACAATTGTTCCAATTGGAAATGGAATATTATTTCATTCATATGGCTGAGGCGGCTGCCCTCACAGTACCTCATTTCGATCGAAGCAATTTTCGTGTCATACCAAGCATCTCAGCAATGGCATCAATAATGGTGGCATTCAAATTCAATTGTCTGTGGTTTGTCGGCATAACACTTTACTTTAACGAAGCTTTGTGGAAAATGGTCCAACGTTGTCAAATCCCAGCTTCTTGGCGGCCAATTAACAGCACTCTTTCGGCCAATTAAATCGTCGTCAAATGTTTAAGGCAATATATCGATTGTGTCATGAGATGTGTGGCAAGTTACATCAAACATCATTCCCATCTCTAGCATGAAAATTGAGTACAAAAAAAATCGGTTACCATAGTGTGATAGGTGTCTTCATTGACATAATGGTTGCGTTGCCCCATTTTCAAAGAAATATGGGCTAATGATGCCTTCGCTCTACAAGCTGCACCAAACAGTCACTCGTAATGGATGCATTGAGTTCTGTAAAACCACGTGTGAGTTTTTTGAGCCCAAAATAAGGAAATTTTGCGTATTAACGTACCCATTAAAATGAAAATGAGTTTCATCTGAAAAGACGATTCTTTTTTTTTTGGCAAAAGCGACAGCATCGTGCAGTTTCTTGTTACTCAAACGCAAATCGATTCATTACGTTTAGTGGAGTGGAACATACTGAATATGGTGACAGAATAGAATGTCATAAGTATTGCCAGATTCGAAGTAATTGATGGCTCAAAATTAAACCGATAGATGGCCCACCCTATAAAAGATTAAAAAAAAAAAAACGGCAATGGAATTGCATTGAACTTATATCCAGGAATTGGTTATTTAAGTCCTGTAAAGACTAAACAAAAATTCAAATTCTGCAGCATCTGATATTTTTTCTTTTAAATTTTCTTGTGATCTGCAAATAGCGATCGTGGCTCTTCTTCTAAGGCAAGTCTGGCAGCCAAAGTGTGGAATGTTGCAGGCTATTGCATTTGAATGGTCCTCGAGTTTCTGCATACATATGTTGCTTTCTCACAGCAGAGCTTAAACCTATACTATCCTACCATATTTATAAAAAAGGAAACAAAAAATTTTCATTATAATTGTTGTCATGTTGTCTTATGTTGTAATTTTCTGTTTTGAATATTAAAACACAATTACCGTTTGTGTCCACAATAATGTTCACAGTAATGCCATAATATTGCAGCTTTTGTTCTGGTTGTTTTTTTTTTTTCTTATTGACACAGACAACAATAGTGAATGCAACCATTTTATAGCCGACCACATGCAACTTACTACAGAAGCATAATAGAAACGAATGCAGTTTAAGCAAATATTGTAACATGATTATTTAATTAATTTTTTTTATTGCTTTGTTATAAACCTTACAAAGAGGAAAAAAATAAGTTGATACCTACTATACAAGGACTACTGGCAACCGTATACCATCGTTTTAAGACCAACTAACAGAGACATAAGTATTAGCACAGATGGCAGCCATGAAAAATTTTCTGTTGTTCGGTATCGACTCACACTCATGTATAAAATTAACACACACAATATTAGTGGTGTGCGGAACTAGATCGTAAAACTGTCTGAATGTCTGTAATGACCAATTATGTATGAATGTATGGATCATCTGTAAGTATCTTCCATCTACAGTGTCATTTATTTGGTTAAACGTTTGCCATTCATCAATATGGAAGCTTTAATAGCCGAAGAACGTATAAAAATACTTCAAAGTATTACAAAAGCATTGTTTTAAACATGGCTTCCTTACAGTTATTATTACATTACAGTGAGATAATGATTTACAAGGTATTGATCAGATTATTGTAGACATTTTAAGAAGCTAAAGACCTTACAGATGCAATATATTCAGTGCTGCAAAGCATTCTCAACAATTGGGCTTATGTTGCAGCTCATTTTGATGGATTTTCGAGTTTGATTTGCATCCTCAGCCATATGAAGTCCAACTCTCGGAAGTCAACGCACCATTCCTTACAACATAGACTTGCTGATAAAGCTAAAGTGCTGACCTTTCAAAAAAATCTTTTGTTCGTGATGATGAGTTCCCTTTTGGTTAATAACCAAAATTGTTTCATAAGGTATTTGGAGAACCTAGAAGTGTTGGTGCATAAGCTATTGTATTGGGCAAATGTGTCTGTTTGGTGCACATTATGTTTCGTAGCATAACGAAAATGGCCTTGGAACGTTACCAGTATTTTATAGCATTATGCCCTTATGATAATTGACTTTTTTGTAAGCAATTGATGACTATGAAGTGAACGGTGTGTGGTTTGAATAGAGGCGATGCCAAAAGGTTCACAATATTCGACAGATTTGTTCGGTTATTCATGAGGAAGTTTTCAGATCTCTGCTAGACCAATGCAATTTCATAGCATTTGAAACCACAGAACATGTGCTCTGGCATTGCTTAACGCTTGGGAGTAGGGCATAAAACTGAACGTGTCTATGGTAGCCAAACTTTCATAGGGCTATCGGAATTCTTAACGGATTATAGTAAGTAATTATAGTTGCATTGTATTTTCTGGAAACCAAGTAAGCTATGTTTCTCCTCCAAGTAACCAAAGCATCCTCTCCTTATCTTTTTATCCTTTACTTGGAGTATTTGAGAAGTGACATTGGATTGGATTCGTATTCACACAAAATACCACACAAAATATGCGTAAAAGTGGTTGAAAACAATTTCCAAAGCATTAACCGTTCCAAATGATTAAGAGGTAGTCATTTTATTCTTCAAACATAGTGACAGAAGGTCCAAGCATCATACTCCCATGTAAATACCATTAAAACTCTTTAGTCAGGATTACAACCAGAGATCAGTTTTTTTGAATCACTTTTTCGCTACTCGTAAGTACTCATGAAATTTTGAGTATGAGTGAGTCAACAGTATTGCAATTTAACTACTCTGATTCATTCAAACTCACTACAACATTGATTTATAAGTACAGGTTGCAATGAGTATGAGTACAACATTGACATCGAACTTATAATATTCGAAATATGTTTGATTCATACGAATACTCATGGAGATTCATAAATTTAGAAAAATACTTCGATTCAAGTGATTCGAATTTTTCATCAAGATTAGTTATTGGTTGCATTTACAACAAAAGAAAAAAGACACTTAAGCAAACAACACAGAACAGCAAACAGAGCAAACATATAACCTTCTAGTGAGTATTGTAGTGTTCGTACGCAATTCATACTTATTTTGTGATTTTTCTTGTGTGTTGAGTCATGGAGAGTAGAAATCAAAAACATCATGCATACAGTTAAGTATGAGTATGATGAGTACTTCAAAGTTTGAACATGAGTAGTATGAGTATGATATTAAAATAAGTATGAATGCGTATAAGTAACAGAAATCACGCTATGCGCATCGAATCTACTCATCTTTTTGAATACTCATTGCTGATCTCTGATTACAACCTAGCTTCTCTCTTATGTTGTGTGTGTTAATTTTATACATGAGTTGCCAGGAACTACAGTTCGAAGTTTTTGGAGAAACTTTTCATGAAATTATTTATGACATATTTATTATGATAGTTTTTGCCAGAAATCTGCTAAAAGGAAGTTGCCGATGAAATATTTACCCGGTGTTTCGTATAGTTGGAGATGTCTGAACTGAGCTTAAAATCCATAATGAAATAGAAATTGCAACGAAATTATAGCTTTATGGGGGATTAATTTGTACAACTTTTTAAATAGGCTTCTCATTTAAAGAATTGCGGTTTTATTCAAAAAGTACGTTCATTGTTGCTGTGTTTTTTTTTTCTTCAAATTAATTAGAAAGGCTTTGTTGTTACTGAGTCATTTGAGATTTTTGATTTGAAAATTTCAATAAAATTAAGGTTTGGCTGGCAAATTGGCACAAACGTTATTATTTTTTTTAACAATAAACCGTTGGAGTTTTGCTTTTCTTTTGTAAAATAAACAGATTTTAACGGATTTTTTTCTTCAATTTTTTTTCTTTTTTTTGTTGATGCTTCACTAAATGACCTTGTATGCGTATTTATTTGTTGTTTTCAAATGATACAACATTTGTGTTGTGTTGCATTGTGTTGTATTGTATTGTAAAACTAAAACAACTTCATGCATGAGTTGTAAAGTAAAACAATAATAGTTTAGCATAGATATGAAGCGATAGTAAATGAATTGCGTTTAATTGAAATACAACAACAAACAACAACTACATATAATGGGAATAAAAACAAAAAAACAATTTTTTTTTAAAAACATAACAAAAGAGAGATGTCTACACAGTGGCGTCTGAAACTATCAAATGGATGCAGCTTAATTATTCACATGGGAGGGACAGGAGAGGGGAGAGAGAGGAGAGGAGAGAGGAGGGAGGAGCTAAAACAGAAATTAAACACACATTAACTGCTTGGAAAATTGTTAAATTAACTTTTTTTTTAAAGAAAAAAGGTGGTTATTTTGTTATAAAACTAAACGAAGTAATGATTTAATGGCATGGCAATAACCATACGAACTCTTTTTAACCGTATAATCTATTTGTTTGTAATTGTTTAAACCTTTAAAACAATGGTTAGATTGATTTAAAAGTTAACAAAGAAAAAGTCTTTCAATCTAAATTTTCTAATGTTTTTTTAATCTTTCTTCTTTTCTTTTCTAGGAGCCAGACTAAAGCAATTTCCTAATTAAACATAATATATTAGAACAAATACACGCATCTTTCGCTCTAATGTTTCTGCGGACTAAAGTTTCATGCGGGTAAGTACCATTTGAAAGCTAATTAAAGTTTTAGGCAACAAAATGTTTGTTTTCCTTTGTTATTATTATTATTCTGGCATTATTTCCAGTTGTATTCGAAAAGTCATAGAAATTTTTCTTTGAAACAATACTTAAATAATCATTAACATACAAACATAAATACTTTACTATACAAGCAAAAACACAAGAAAACAAAAAATGTGTTATAAACGGTAATTACCATTTTATAGATCAATTATTCCTTTTTTTCTTATTTGTTTCCTATTTTTTTTCTTAAACTTTAAAGCTACAGAATCAAAATCATTTTAAAGAAAGCTATGTTAACAGCTCACACAACGGATAAAACGGTAGGCAATATAACAAAAGTGTTGAAAGAAAAAGTTCAATTGTTTCCAGGTTTTCAAAAACAAAAACCAAAAGACTTAAGGCACAAACTTGATTATACACTTATGCTCTTGCAGGCAAAATATACAGTGAGCCTTAAAAGAAACTATACACTCAGAATAAAATTCTAACGATCACATCAAACTTTAGTTTTACCACTTAAGGGGGAGGGGGCTCAAAAAATTTGTGAATGTTTCGAATTTTTTTTTTAAATTTTTTTTCCTTTCAATTTTAAAAATAAACAATTTTAAAATCAAAATAACGGGAAATTTATTAATTTATATATTTTTTTAAATGTACACATTCTTTTGACACTCACTGTACATATACATGCATACCCATAGCCATATTCTTTTGTAAAATTTAGGTCAAGTTAAAGTTCCTTTATTTCTGTCTGCCAGTTAGTCAGTCAGTCAGTCAGTCAAGATAAGTCAAATTTAATTCTTTTTTTTTTTGGTTTTTTTTCTTTTAGTACTTTTCGTTTTACTTGTAAATGTACCATGAAATTTACGTATTGATGGCAAAACAATTTACATGCATGCATAGATTTCTCTTTGGCTATGGCTTTAGCCTTAGCAGCCTAAGATTAATGACTACTGATATAATGTGTGCCAAAATTATTGCCAATAAAATTGAAACAATTGCTCTAATTTCGAGCTTTATTAAGATGATTTCTTTTGTTTCTATTTCTATACGTTTTAAGAAAAATAGAACAAATCTTATGGCATTTCTTTTTTAAAGTAATTTCATTGGCCTTAAGTATGCCATCAGTTTGCTAAGAATTGTTGCCAAGAAATTTTTCATCAAAATTGGTGATAAGCACGTCTGCCTTATTAAGGCATAATAAATACAATTTTTTATAACTTAAATGCTACTTTTTTTTTATTATTTTATAACAGCAGGTAATAGATTTAAAAATGTAATCTTTAAATTAGAAACTTTGCTTTAGAGAATCGAAAATTATTTACGAGAGTTGTAAAGAATTCAAAGCCAAGAAATGCTCAGTTGTGTAGATGATCCTCTAATGTGTAGCTTTATAAAGCGTAGATTTAAAGTTCCCTAACTTTAATAGAAGCTTTATTTTATAAATAAACCAAAAGTGTTAGGCAGTCTTATTTAATTCATGTTGTAACCTCTGGGATAAGCATTTTCTTGTACTTGAGGATTCAAAATCGAATTTTGCAAGGAATTATTTCATGATTAGAAAGATAACATTCGGATCGAATATACATCACATTGACTACTTGAATAAACTAAATGTTAGGTACAGCGACGTTGAAATTAAAGCTGACTAGCGGCCCGTTGGGATTCTACATAAAGCGCTAGCCTAGAGTTACCAGATAAGAAGGACTTTGTAGTCAAGCTTAACTTAAAGCTAAAAACCCGCCTGAAAGTTTATGAATGTTTCGCGTGTGCAATCTATTGGCTTAAATTTGAATCATAGGTTATTTCGAATCTGGCAATACTTCTGTCATTCTATTCTGTCCCAAAATTCAGTATCTTATCTCCACTGAACGCAATGAATCGATTTATGCTTGAGCAACGTTGGAATTTCTTGGAATTTTATTTGCAAAGCAATTGGTCAGAAATTGCACGAAAATGTTGAACAAAATATGATCGCAGAGAAGGATCAACAGTGCCCGGTATACGCAAGTTTATTGCTAAAGTTCATTGTTGATGCGCCAAAACATGAGCGTTCTCGTATAGTGAGTTCACCCGAAAATGTCGAAGCTGTAACTGAGTGTATGCAGGAGAATCCATCAACATCAACTCGTCATCGTTCTTAAGAACTGAACATTTCATGCACCAGTTTACGTCGAATTTTGTATGAAGATTTCGGTATGATGCCTTACAAAGTTTAATTGGTACAAGAGTTGAAGCCGCATGAACATCTGCTTCATTTTCACTTAGTTAGATGGACCGACCAGAAACTGCACGATAATGTCGATTTAGCCAAAACAAATCATCTTTTCGGATGAAGCTGATTTTCATCTTGGCGGGTATGTTAATAAGCAAAATTACCGTATTTGAGGCCCATAAATCCCACACGTCGTCGTACAGAAGCCAATGCACCCATTACAAGTGACTGTTTGGTGTGGCTTGGAGGAGGCATCAGAGGCCCGATATTTCTTTGAAAATGACGGCTCAACCATTACGGTCAATGGAAACATCTAACGCACCATGATAACCGATTTTTTTGTACTCACTCTTCATGGCATTGATGTGAACGATCTCTGGTTTCTACAGATTGGTCCGACTTTCCACACATCTCATGCCAGAATCGACTTATTGCGTCCAACGTTTGATGGCCGTTTAATAAGCCGAAATGGTGATGTCAATTAGCCTCCAAAAAGAAGCGATTTGTCACCGTTGGACTATTTTCTGTGGGTCTTGTTAAAAAAAAGTGTTAGGCCGACAAACCAGAGACAATTTAAAGGCCAACATTTGTTATGCCAATGCCGGGATACGATCCCATATACTCGAAAAAGTGCACGAAAATTGGTGCAATCGAATGCGGTACTGTGAGGCCAGCCGCAGCAGCCAACCGTAACAATTGTACTTCACTACAAAGTAAATAAATTTTGCAAAATTTCAAACCGTTCTTGCTTCATTTCCTTTAAATTTAAACTTTGCCCACCCTTATATGTTCGTATAAGCCTAGAATAGACTAAGGTTAGTGACAGCGCTTCGATGAAATTAAAACTGACTAGCAGCTCGTTGTGATTGCACATGAAGTGATGCCCTACAGTTTTCTGATAAGAATGGCTTCATTTCAAGCTGAAGAGCAGCCCGTGTAATGACAATAAGTAACTATCGAGAACGCGTTAATCAAAAGAGTGAACTCTGAATGAAGTTTTCCTTACTCTCTTCTTCCTCATGCGTCATACGACCTCTGCATAAAGCATTTTCCGGTAAGCCTACCCATGAAGCAATAGTCCATGAAGACCTACCGTCTAGTTTGCTTTTTTATTTTCCCTTCTTACTTACTTAATTGGTCATTAAAACCCTTTAGTCAGGATTACAGCCTAGCTTCCCGCACTATTCATGTTGTGTGTGATCTACTGTTTAATGTCGATTTCGAACAACAGATTTAAGATTCTCAGAGTCTTTGCCAGAAGACTACTGAGAGCAAGTCGCCGAAAGAGGTAATTTTTTAAATTTCGTTTTGCTTGTCTAATAAGCCAACACACTACCTATAAGACTACAGTGACTTCCTTTAGACTTATGAGAGTCAAAACAAATATGTATGGCAACTCATGCATTGCTATTAGTATTGAAAACGAAAGACTTAAACAACATGTATTAGAGGATTTAAGGTTTCATGTTTGTAGGCGTGAGAAACGTAATGCAACATGATTCATGACTTCTGTTTACAAGTTTATGTTACAAATAATGCA
>QOCX01002730.1:0-20656 GCA_005959815.1 Sarcophaga bullata
AAAATACAACAACAACAACAAAACAGCAAATAACTTTTCAAATAAAAACAATTAAACTTTGTTTATATCCTTTCTCTTTTTCTCCTTCCCTCTCTCTACTGCTTTCGCGGCACAAATGTTGCTTCTGCTTCTAATGCCCGTATTTAACACTGTGTTCGTATCATTCGCATCATCCATCCATCATTGTAATTCATCAGTATCACAATTTGTATGTCTCTTCTCTTCTCTTCTCTCCTCTTCTCTTCTCTCATTTCCATCGAATTGTAGCACCAAGTACTCATGCTTATAGTCTCTCTAGTGCTCAAACCATTTGATACTTAAGAATTCATTCTCTCGCATAGTAAGGAATTCCTTTACATTGTGTTTAGCATCTGTGGCAGTGGCATCAACAACAACCTAATGCATCATGTACTATTTGTTTGTATGTATGTGTGTCGTTTGTTTGTTTGTGTATGTGGTGTGTGTCTATGTGTATGTTGTTAAGTGTTTTATAGTGAATAAAGAGTCGATGTTCCATTCAAGTGTCAACAAAATATGCTTTGTGATTCAAATGTTGCTTATTTTGATACAAAATTTTGTTGTTTTTTTATTTCACTTTCTTTCCTCATCATATTCACTTTTTCTTTTCTTTTTACAAACTTTTTTTTTGCTTTTCTCAAAACACGTGTTGTTGACGCTGTGTATAGTTTTTGCTTATGCGAAACGGTTTTTTTTTTGTCATACAGTGGGCTTGAAAGCGGTAAAAAAAAAGGAAGATTTTTTGCGGGGATTATTTCCTATAAAAAGAATATGATCGCACAGGATTGGCATTTCATTTAGATACTGTGAAGCCTTTCCATTTTTAATCTTTATGAGAAAATATTAATTTGACGGCCTTGTTCTGTTGGCTCCTTAAGAAAAAGCTTAAGGAGAATATACAAACCAGCTGAGGTTTTGAAATGAAAATGTATTTTGAATCAATAGCCTGTATTTTGAACAATCTTCCTTAGGTTTCTTCAGTTTCTTCGTCTATGATAAGTTATGTCTCATACAATGTCTACCCCAAAATATATGGATCTCGAACTCATGGAAGCTGGGCAATGAGATTAAAAACGTTCCATCGTTTCGATGTCTTCATCACAGGCCCTGTATTACCTACCAGACAGACGTACACGTTTCAGATGTACACGAATGGCAAAGTCCCCGTACAGGTACTTATTGTGTAATCAATACTGCACACTCCGAATATATTTATCAGAATTGCCTTAAAGTATTGTCGCAACTCTTCCTACTGTAACATCAATGACAAGTTTAGATATGATAAAATACGAACGTAATTTGAGAAGCGAAAAACATGTAAAACCTACTAAAATTACTTGCTTACTTGATTAATTGGTCATTAACAACCCGATTAACGGATTTCAGCTTGCCTTAATACATCTTTCGAGATGCCACTACTTCTTGCGCGCCTACGCCAGTTAGTTACACCAATTGATGAGAGGGCTTCATCGATTTGGTCCTTCCAAAACAAACAAAGTAGGCCTCTTCCGCTAACTTTTCGCAAATCCCGCACCAAATGTGCCAGTCTCGCTGGTACATTCTCCTCCATTCGGATACACTGCACAACGTCCATGTCGTTGAGGAGCCTATACAGCTCACTGTTGGATCGGTTGCGGAAATCATCGCAAACTTGCACTGGATCGAAGATCTTAAGCAGGACTTTTTGTCGAATACTTCAAGACTGCTGCATCAGTGCATAATAGTGGCCATGTCTGATGATTTTTTTTTAGTTCTTGTCATTTTCGCCCCACTGTTAATGATTTTTCGGAGTGCTTGTATGCCGTACACTTAAGCTTTTAATTTTGTTATTTAGTTTTTATATTCTCGTTCCACTATTTCTATCTTGTTTTTTTTTCTCTCAGAAAATAAAATAAGGAGCCATACAGAAAGGAAAGAGATAGAGAGAGAGAGAGTATGTGTGTATGGGAGAGAGAAAAAAGAGAATGTAAATCCATCATTTGATACATTTTATTAGTCGTCAGTTAAGTCTGCCTCTTGATTCTAATGCCTGTTGTCCTTAATTCCTTTTGTATGTGTGAGTCAAAGCGAAAATACTCCTACACATTGCAAAATGAATGAACGAATGAATGAATCAAGAGTACGTATGTGTGTATGTATGACATAAGGGAATGAGGTATATAGAAGGTTTTTTTTGGGGGGGGGGGGTGTGTGAGGGACAATTGTCAATTTCATCAATCACATCAGTTGACATTTAAGCCATTATTATTTGTGCTGCCAGAAATACGTTCACAGTACTTGAGGCAATTGATTCTTCTTTTTCATCTTTCTTTGTCGTTGATTTCATTTCTAACATCTGTACATGGCCGATGGATGGATGGATGATGGTGTTGTTGTTGTTGTTTTGTTGTATTAGTATTTGTTTTGCAATAAATTGTTGTATATTTTCCGTAATCCCTTTATATTACACTCTTCTTCCAATCTCCATCAACTATACTTCACCTACTGATTAGATGAAAGGGACAGAGATGGCAAAGGCGAGTAAGCACAGTAAAATATTACACTTCCACAGTGTATGAAAATGGTTTAAGTGCACTTCAATGTAATACTTCAAGCATATGAGTATGTGTATGGATATCGTATCGTATTACTTACTTACGTTATGCATAATGCATGAATGTGTGTGTATAAGTAATGAGTTAAAACAATATGAAGAGCAACGTAGAAAATGTTCAAAAAAAAAAATTTTGTGAAAAGAAACTAGAGAGAGAGAGAGAGAGAGAGAGAGAGAGAGAGAGGAGAGAGAGAGAGCGGGAGAAATGAGTATGAAATACTGTACAGAGTATGGACGTATAATGTATGAATAATATTTGAATATGAATATGATTGATTACCATTCATAAAAATGCTAAAACAGTTGAGTCAAAAGAGAGAGAGGAGAGAGAGAGAGAAGAGAAAGAGAGTGCGAAGAAAAAAAAAGCGAACACAGTGAAACATCTGAGCTGTTGGAAGAATATGAAAAGTAAAATATTTTATTAATGATGCCAATGATGACGTTGACAATTTCTCTTTTTTTTTCTCTTCTCTCCCACGTATTCTCGCATAAGAAAATTGTATTTTGATTAAATGTTTAATAAAGGAAAATAAAAACAAAGAAAAGAAATTGTAATGATTTTTCTTTCGTATTACTGTGTTGGTGTTAATTATTGAAAACAATACTTAATTAAAAATAATGATAAACAGAAAATTTTATAGAAAACCAGCACAAAAAAATATTAATAATGGCTGTCGAAATTACGAATAAATAAAAAAAAGAAAAAAACGATAAAGAAATTCACACGTTGCTGCTAGCACAGGATTTAAATTAATTTAGAAATGAAAACAAACAGTAATGCTCAAAGGAAGTAATGTTTATCAACCGAAAAAATTCTTACGAGGACTTACACACGAGTACAGAAGAAAATAATTATAGGGACTAGTCCAAGGATCAATGATGCCACTGTGGAGATCAAGCCGCAGGATCACTCTTGTCAGCAGGTACTATGATCTTAATAGCCAATTAAAGCAGTACAACAGAACTAATACTCTACAAGATGCTCATCCCTCCATTCTTCTTTATGGCGCAGAGTCATGGATACAGCAGCCTCGAGATTATTCAGGCGAAAAATCCTACGTAAGATATTCTATCCAGTACGAGTTGGCGATAATTTCCGCATCCAATCCACAGTGAGCTGTATGAGCTCTTCAACGAACTGGACATTGTCCAGCGTATCAACATCCAGATGCTGCACTGACTCTTGTCGTTCAAATGGAGGTGAATGCTCCAGTAAGACAGGTATTTGATGCGGTGATCTGCGGGAGTAGGCGAAGAGAGCTACTTTCTTTGCGTTGGAAGGACCAGATCGAGTAAGCCCTGTCATCGATTGGCATGCAAGAAGCAGAGGCGCCTGGAAGGATGTGTTATGGCATTTTAACTCTCACTCACTATCTTTCTAAATTTTCTGTGTTACCTGGTGTTTTAAAAAAGCCATTATTGAGATACCCGCATAAAAGTTGTTCATAGGTCTTGTCAGAAGACTGCTGAGGTGAGAGTTTGTCTAAAAGATGAATTTTTTCATTCAAAGCTGACAACTCTTTATCCTTCGTCTAGTATACTGGTACACTTTACACTCTATTGCGAGATTACTTTTGCTTACTTGCCTTGCTATAAAATTTGATAGGTTTCTGAACATAATAAATGCATTTGACAGTCCCTCATCTCTTAATGAGATGAATGAAATCTGTTTTCTCTCGTTAAAAAATGTTTCGAACAAAAAAGAAGAAAAAAATTAATTTTTTTCAAATAATAAAAGTATTCCGCTTATTGGGGAGTATTTGCGTATTTCCTTTCATGTTTACATTGTTGCCATGGAGTATATTTCAAAAGCTCCCTTCTTGTTTTGGTTACACATTTACGCAAAAACACTCCACTTAGTAATGCAATTATTTCAATTTAACAACCCCTTCAGATGTGTGCGTATGGTATATGGTATACAAATAAACCCCCTCCCCCCCTCGTTATTTATGCAATTTAAACACAACAAATGCAACTCAATTAATGGCCTTTATTTGAAGTATTTTTGTAAATCCCGTTTTTACACAAAAATTTTTGCATAATTTTTATGCATGAGTTTGGCAAATAACCAGAAGAATATAATTGCAAGAGACCAGCGGCCATATATAAATAAGGGAATGAACGAATGAATAAAAAAACCACCAACACCACGACTACCATAACAACCCTCGTTTTAATATGAAAAATGAAAATTTAACACATTAAGTCAACATGAGAATGAACAATGAACGTGAAACATGAACAGAAAAATCACTTTCGACGTTTATTTTCAAACACAAAATCAACAAAAAAAAAACGAAAAAAACGAAATGAGTGATGGACTAACATGTAGTCAGCCTGTCTGACTGGACGTGAAAGTGTATATTTTATTTAAAGTTGTACAGGACACTGTCTGGCTATTAGACGCAACACAAAAACAAAACCACCACCACTTACGTTTAGAAACCAACATCACATCATTCATCATCATCATCAGCATTAGGTTTGCATTTCGTATTGCCAAAATATTCAAGATGATCTGCCATCAACATTACCACCAACGCGTGTCTACAATTTCCTGCAGTTTTACAGTTTGCGGCACAAACACTTTTCAAGCTTTAACGAATAACACTCCCTGCTCACGCACTCTAATGAAAATGTAAACTCAAAAGAAAAAAAATCTAGTCGCTTTAATTTTTTCCAAGAATCCAAGGCTGAGTCTACTTTTCAACAACCACGTATAACTCGACTTCATGTCTAACAGTCCGAAACCTCCCTTAAATCACTATTGAAATCTTATTGCGAATTATTTATGGAAACGGTCAGTCGTCTACCAGAGCAACAGTTGTTCATTAATTTTGTTATTGAAGAGATTTGATGAATCTATAAAGACAAGAAACTTATTTAGAAAGGGGATTGTAAGGACTGCCGTTGATGATTCAATAAAACATGAATATTCGTATTTGTCCCTTGTATTTGAAGTAATTCCCATTAAGTATGATTTATACCGACAATAAATTTGTTGATGTCATAGGAAATTAATAAAATAAAGCCACTTTATTAAAGCATGTCTTACATGGAGCAATACAACATGTATGTGCCATAAGAGGACAATATCATTAGTAAGACATGTCAATGCTATTTATAACTGTGTTACTACTTAAAAAATTTCTACAAATTTCAGTAAGAAAACCTATCCAGAGTTTGGCTAAGTTCTACTCATAAATAGTGCTGGAAATAGATCCTGAGGCTATTTTCTTCTTGTAAAGGTCTTGTTTAATACAACCGATCGTAGACCTTTTCTATGTTATTAACTGAACTACCATCACATTGCTCCAAATCCTAAAAAAATCCATGGAAAATAAATCAACACCCACCCTCTCTTTGCAGATTATAAGTCAGCCTTCGTTAACCTTAGCTTCGATAAAGAATCGTGTTTTTGCCGCCCTGTTTGAAAGCGGTATTTCTGAGAAGCTGATAAAGCTTTGCGGAATGACGTTGAGCAACTCCGGCAGCTTCGTAAGGATAGAAATGTTCTTCTCCGAACTTTTGATACAGTGCCAGAATTAAACAAGACAATCCCTTATCATGCACGTCATCAACTTCGTCATACAGAGTGTTTTGCAAAAGATGGGAGTACATCGCAACGGCAGTATTTTCCACAAAAACGCAGTTGCTTGCATATGCTGGCAGACGTACCAGGCGTACCAAGCGAGATGTCACTGCTGATTTTAACGGTATAGAACGGGTGTCTATCATGATGGGTCTGGCAGTAAATGAGAGCAACACGAAGTAAATGTTGTTGACAAGCAGGAACGTGCCGCATATCGGACAATTGAGTAGTAGAGAACTTTCTCATACGAAATATATGAAACTCACACTCATTTCCCCCGTGATTCTTTATGGTGTAGAAGCATAGACGCTATTAAGTAACATTTCAACAGCCTTGAGAAAATCCTACCTGAAATATTCGGCCCAATATGAGTTGGTGATGATAGCTGCATCCGATCCAATAATAAGTTGTATGAGCTCCTCAACGACATGTACGTTGTCCAGTGCATTAACATCCTGTGATGGCTCAGCCATATCGTACAAATAGAAGAGGATACTCCAGCGATATGGGTATTCGAAGCGGGGATCAGTGAAAGTTGGCATAAAAGATGACTTTGTCTGCGTTGGAATGACCCAAATCGAGAAAGCCCTGACATCGATTGGTGTGACCAACTGGGTAAGATATCTAATTAAGTAAGTAAAGTGATAATAAACTCTCAAGAGAGTCAATAAACATTTTCTTAATAGAAAATTGTGTCTTTCCAATGTCAAAATATACTTTGCATATGCATTGAGAACTCCGTAATAATTCTATGAAGTGTTGCGTATGCAAATGAGAAAGTTTTCTTCTTTTTCCACTGCCACTTCATTAAACAGAGCTACGTGGGAATAAAAGAGCATTTTCATTTCATGCAATTAATTGTTAATTCAATACAATTTGGATTCATTTTAATTCTTTTTATCTCAGGTCATGGTTGTTTTTGCTTCCGCGGCATAGTGTTGATTCCTTAATAACAGCAGCTTTAACTCAATTAAAGAAAATATTTTTTTCCTATACTTTTTATTATTCTGATTAACGAGAACAAATTGTTACAAATTCACATGTAATGGAAAACAAACAAAAACGAAAAATGAAAAACGAAAAACGAAAAAAAAATGAAGACAGAAAATGGAAAAAAATATTTCACAGAAATCATATGCATTCACAAATCCCACAATATATTTTTGAATGAAAGTGGAGACGCTTGCTTGTATGTTTCAAATTAAATTTCTTCTATATGTGGGCACAGTCAGACAGTGTTTGTATGTCTGTCTATCGGTAGGTTTGTTTGTAAATAAATTTTTTATCTGTTCAATTATGGCTATGCTTGGCATATGCGGTGGACAAGGCATGATGATGATGGTGTGGTGTGGTTGGAAATGTAATCTGCTGTACACCAACCAACCAACATAATTTGTTACGAACAATAAAAAGAGTAGCAATTTTGAATTGCGTTATGGGCCATTGACAGTCTACTACACTACTCTGGTTTTATACACTCATTCATAACGAACGAAATTGCCTNTCTACTACACTACTCTGGTTTTATACACTCATTCATAACGAACGAAATTGCCTTAGTATTGTATATGAGCAAGGCATATGGGCAAAGGCTAATCATTAAATTCAGCTGCACAGTCAAATTTCAATTAAGAATAATACGAGGGGGGCGGCTTTTTAATGCCTCCAGCATACCTGATTATTAACACACGAAGTTCTGGGTTTAGCTACTTAGTTAGCCTAACCCCTGATAGTTTTTGCATATAATGAGCACAGAATAATCTCGCTCTCTTATATTTCCAATTTGATTTTCCCCAGACCTCGCCTTTTGTTTCATTCAATTTACTTCCCCATCCATTCCATTACAACTTTATTTCTAATTTTTTTTCTTTCTTTTTAATGACGTCATTATAAGCTGCGTGGTGCATGCATGCATCGTGCATCATATTAATTTCGAATTATAGCAACGAAATATTGTGGTGGCAAATTGCTAATGAACAATACAAATTGCCAACATATTGAATGTATAACGGCCTCTATTAAATCGAAAAACAAAAGGAAAAAAACTTAATTAATCGATTACGATTTGCAAAGAACCAAAAACGCGTTTAGAAGTGTTTTAATGATCGACCGACCCGTTCATACAATTTCCATATGAATTATGGTCTATTAAAGCTATTAAATATGCTGCTTCATTGAAAACAAAAACAAGTCACTTAATGAGCCAAAACACAAGACCATTAAAAATATTGTTGAAATCTAATTGGAATGATGTTTTAATGGACATTTCCGTTGATGGATTCGAAAATTTTTTCTTTTTATTTTGTGTCTAACATGACAACCATAAAGGGATGGCATTGTAAATTCAATATAAAGTGGATGGAAATTGTACCAAATATTAGAAAATTTATTCTCTTATAAGGCATCCATGAAATTTAATTAGAAAATTTTAATTACGTCAATGCCACTGAATGTCCAGACTAATGTCCACATAATTTCTTTTAAAATATAATTTATTAAAAAATTAAATAAAAAAAAATACTTCAGTCCTTTCCTATACCCTAAAAAACAAACTGAACTCTTCTAAATACTTCCATCCTAGTAGAATATGCCCTTAAAATAATTTCATTTTATAAAGTTTTAGCGACAACAGCATTTCATTGATTTCATTATTCTTTTTTAAATGGGATTAGTTTTGAGTCTTTTGCAGATTCACTAATACACTCTCTGTTTAATCCATAACAGTTTAACAGTCGATGTTTTCTTTGAACAGATTGAAATCAACCCCTAAATAACTGTAAGAGAAAATAGGGGTAAATTTTTTCATAAGTTAACATATACAGAATGTCTGCTACAGATTATTAATAACAGTATAGAAACCGTTATTTCATATTATAACAGCAGAGAACTTAACAGAGAGAGGCATAAATGTTAAGCATATTTGGGAAATGTTTACAACGGGGTTTATTTGTTAACAGCACATGAAATGATTCTGTAATGTTAACCTCGAACAATTTGAAATAGAATGTCGGCTTCCCAGTCCAGGCAAAAGCCAATTATTGAGATCCTAGAGTGGACATAATATTATTACTACCTTGAGAGTTCCTGCATAACTATGCAACTCAAAACAGTGCCACTTATTAAGAAATTACAATGGAATTTGATTCAATTCCACCACTTAGACCGTCAGCTCTAAGAGCCTTAACGGCATCCTATGTGTTATTCAAACGAATGGAAAACAGAAAGACATTTCAGAAATGTTAAATATTAGGCGCTGAACTTAACTTATGTGCTATTAAAGAAAAAACCTGTTTCCTGACGTGAATGTCCTTGCCTCATTGACCATACGGCTGGTGCATCAACTTTTTACTTAAAGAGGAATTCGACTGTGATCTTAGAAATTCGAATCGACGATACTCGACTGAGGGAATAGAACCATAAAGAGTTTGTCCCAGTATTTCTAGCAATAGGCTTACATTCGACTAAGCAACATCAAACTCCTCCACTTTGAAAGTGCTACGGATAGTGGTTCGAATATTTCGCACAGATTTTATTAGTTGTGATCTTACCAAAGCTTTTATTATTGTGTAGTATTTGGTTTCCAAAATCAAATAAGGCTCAATGAAATTACGGATCATTTTTTACCCTTTAATGGGCACACAATAAATTTTTTGGCGTGATACCATGTGTGAATTTGCTCGATTCTTCCAATTATTCCTTCAACAAATTAGTCCTGTGTGCTAATGTTTTATGCAAAAAGTATCAAAACCCCAGAAACTAAGAAGGCCAAGCAATGATATAGAAAGAAACCCGTCGTTTGAATAGCCTTTTATGCAACCATGTGGTTTATCTGTAATATCGTGTGATCCATATGAACATATATCATCCACAAAATTTGAGCACAACACACTTACAGTGTTAATTCACGTCGCTGCATAATGTTGTAGTGACTTTGTAAATACGACTTTTCTTTACCGATACGAAAAAAAAACAATATTTCCGTATTTAAAACAAAAATAATGAAAATAAATAAAAATAATTCATCATAGTTTTTTAATTACATACTTCAGTTTATTTATTTATTAGTTTAGTTTATTCATGTTGATGCGAACTATAAAAAGATTTCTTTAGAATTAAATCCGACCAGGGGAATTTTCATTAATTGGGTCAAACATTATTGAAATAAAAACAAAACTTATAATTTAATAGTATTTTTATTATTTTTCTATTTCGCATAATAAGGTTTTCCTTCTATTTCTATGGTTATTATTTGGAAATGATTTTTTTTTGTTTTTTTTTTTTTGTTGTTTTGTCTGCGTTAAGTACCTATTCTTTTTTACAGATTTATTTTTTTACAAACTTTTGCATTAATTTTTCCTACTTATTTCCGATAATAGAAATCATTAAACCATAAAATGAAAATGAAAATAAAATTCAAAAAATAAAATCATGATCAATCGCAATAACAATAAATTTGATTGTGCCTTTTACACAGCGACTATTAATGACCTGCAGCTCCCATATTAGAAAATTATAAAAAAAAAAACAGTCAAGTTAACATTGCAAGTTCTGCTTCATCGATAAGGAAAAATTTAATCTCGGAATTTGATGAAATTTTTATGTTCTTCAAGCAATGAAATAAGAGCAATTTTTTTCCTAAAGATTTTGAAATAATAAGCATCGTTCGAAGTAAAATTAAACTTACTTTGCTCTAACAAGCACAGCAGGTTTGCTAGGTTTAGGTCTAAGTGGTAGCTTTGAAATCCAAACGCTCATATAAGTATGCATGGCGGCTCGTCTGTGATTATATGACATGGACAGTCTTGGAAGACTGCTGTGATTATTAGTATCTCGTTCTAACTCCCAATAATACTTTGGTGTAGGCACAGAATACAAATTTAATGTTTAAAAACTAAAATTAACAGGAATAATTTTATTCGAATTAAATTGTCAAGTGATGCAGAAAATAACAAAGGAAGTATGAAAATAAATAAAAATAATAAAACAGGATTACTGATAAAAAAAATATTGAAAAAGAATAGAAAAAGTTCATCAATTATTTCGAAAATTTTTAAACTAAAATGTTCTTTAAAATCAATTAAAAAGCAAAATGTTTACCTTCATTACGAAAGACAATGGTCTTTGATACGTTTGATAGGATGGATATAAGAGGCAGATTAATACCTCTCCACCAAGGGGTTATCAAATTTGGTTGCGGTCTGGCATTGTCTTGAGGGAAACAATAATTTTTTTTTTATTGCTTTAATGAAAAGAGATCAGGGTTATGGACTAACATCTCATAACATTATATTTTTATTGTCTAACGCCTGCTTTGAATAATGAAGAGAAACATTTCCGTTGCAATTTGTTAATCTAAGTACTTATGTTAGAAGACTGTTGAGATAGACTTCCAAGAAAAATAATTGTTTTCAATTCTTGTTTTAAGGTTTGAACAAGAAGTTCTGGTCTATTAACCCAACGACATGCTTACTAAGCTAGGGTCAGGGATTTCCAGGCACTCACTTCTAGCAACTTACAGTAACAGTCCCACAACATTTATAATCTATCCTGTGACTAGTATTTTACACATAAAGAGACCCAACATTGTAGAGTAATCCATAAGGCCTTATCTAATGTATAAAATGAACGCTTTTCTGCCAGTGAATATGCAAAGATTAGAGTTCAATTGTTTATTGTTGAAGCTCTTAGAAACATCGTAGATAATAAGGAAAAGCAGCTAGGGCACATACATTCCATGTAGTATGCATAGATTAAAAGAATTTTAAATTTTATTATTTTTTATAAGCAAAGAAAAAAAACAGGAAAAAACCCCCGAAAAAAAAGTGAACATTTTTATTCATTAAAATTATTGTATGAAAGGATGTGTTAAAGGCAGACAAAATCGTTAATCGGAATGTTAATGGCCAGTTAGTAAAGTATGTCAAGGATAGCATCGGAATATAGAGAAATATCATCAATTTAATGCCAAATTGTACCTGCCCTAATTTAATTTTAATTCTCACTCACTATCTTTCTAAATTTTCTGTGTTACTAGCGTTTAAAAAGCCGTTATTGAAGATTCCGGCCATAAAAGTTTTTCATGGTCTTATCAGAGATGACTGAGATGAGAGTTTGTCTAAGATGAATTTTTCATTCAAAGCTTTTAAATTTTCGTCTAGTAGCTGGTACATTTACACTCTATTGCGAGATTAGTTTGTTACTTGCCTTGCTAGAATATTGATAGGTTTCTGAAACATAATAAATGCTTTGGGACTGTCCCCATCTCTTAATGAGATGAATGAAATTGTTTTCTTCTCGTTAAAAATGTTTCGAACAAAAAGAAGAAAAAAAATTAAAATTTTTTCAAATATAAAAGTGTTCCGCTTATTGGGGGAGTATTTGCGTATTTCCTTTCATGTTTACATTGTTGCCATGAGTACATTTCAAAGCTCCCTTCTTGTTTTGGATCCACATTTACGCAAAAACACTCCACTTAGTAATGCAATTATTTCAATTATAACCCTTCAGATGTGTGCGTTATGGTATCTTTTTATAAATATCCCCCCCCTCGTTATGCAATTTAAACAACAAATGCAACTCAATTAATGGCCTTTATTTTGAAGTATTTTTGTAATCCGTTTTTACACAAATTTTTGCATAATTTTTATGCATTGAGTTTGGCAAAACCAGAAGAATAATAATTGCAGAGACCAGCAGGCCATTATAAATAAGAATGACGAATGAATAAAACCACACCAGTACCCGATCCATTAACAACCCTCGCTTTAATATGAAAAATGAAATTTTAACACCTTAAGTCAACATGAGAAGAACGGATGAACTTGAAACATGAACCAGAAAAATAACTTTCGAGCGGTTCATTTTCAAACCAAAATCACCAAAAAAACAAAAAACGAAAAAAAACGAAATGAGTGATAGACTAACATGTAGTCAGCCTGTCTGGCTTGACGTGAAAGTGTATTTTTTATTAAAGTTGTACAGGACACTGTCTGGCTATTAGACAGCAACACAAACAAAACCACCCCCACTTACGTGTTGAAACCAACATCTCATCATCATTCATCGGTCATCATCACCAATCCGTTTTTCATTTCGTATTGCCAAATATTCAAGGGACTGCTGCCATCAACATTAAACCAACGCGTGTCTACAATTCTGCAGTTTACAGTTTGCGGCACAAACACTTTTCAAGATTTAACGAATAACACTCCCTGCTCACGCACCCTAATGAAAATATAGCCTGAAGAAAAAAACCTGTCGCCTTTAATTTATTTCAAGAATCCAAGGCTGAGTCCACTATTTCACCACCACCGTTAACCCGATTCATGTCTAAACCTCCTTGAATCACTATTTGAACTCTTAATAGCGAAAATGTTTTTATTTTTCCAAGAACTTATTTATCGGAAAACTGTCAGTTCGTTCCAGAGCACAGTGTTCATTAATTTTATTATTTGAAGAGATTTGATAATCCTATACAGACAAGAAAATTATTTAGAAGAAGGGATTTGTAAGGACTGCCTTTGATGATTCAATTAAAACAAGGAAATTTCGTATTTTGTCTCTTGTGTTTGAGTAATTCCCTTAAGTATGATTTATGACCTTGACCAATATTGTTGATGTCGTACGGAAATAATAAAATTAAAGCCACTTTATTAAAGCATGTCTTACATGGAGGAGCAACTACATGGTACTGTGCCCATAAGAGGACAATGCATTAGTAAAGCCATGCCAATGCTATTTATAGTTGGTGTTCCTCTTAAAATTTCTACAATTTCCGTAGAAACCTATCCAGGAGTTTAGCTAAGTTCTATCATTAATAAGCTGGAAAAAGATCCTTGAGACTATCTTCTCTTCTTGTAAAGGTCTGTTTCTTTACAAAACCGATCGTAAACCTTTACATGTTTTTAAATTACTCCTTCACAGTGCGACAAATCTTGGAGAAGATCCATGGAATAAATTACACCACCCTTTTGCTCCTTGTCGGATTATAAGTGGGCCTTCGGTAGGCCCCTAAGGAATAGTGTTTTTGGCGCCTTGGTTTGAGCTTGCTATTCCTGCAAAAACTGATAAAGCTCGGCATGCTTGATAAGGTAGTGATATGAACCTCTCAAACTTTTTCAATACAGTGCCAGGTTCAGACAAGGTAAATCCTTATCAAGCGACATCATCCCTTCGTCATACAGAGTGTTTTGCAAGAATGGGAAGTACATGCAACGTCATATTTTCCACAAAAACGCCATTGGCTTGCGTACGCTGTCAGACCGTACAGACTACCAAGCGAGAGATGGTCACTGCTGTTGTTTAGCGTTATAAAAACTGGGTGCTTCTATTTACGGTGGGGCTACACGAATTATATGTTGTTGCCTAGCAGGACGTGCCGCATATAGGACAATTGGTAGCAAAGCCTTTCTCACTTACCGATATATGAAACTCACACTCATTTCCCCGTTGATTCTTACGGTGTGGAGATGACGCTATTAGTAACATTTCAGCAGCCTTGAGAAAGTCCTGCCTGTAATATTCGGCTCAATCGAGTCGGTGATGATAGCTTGCATCCGATCAACAATAAGTGTATGGCTCCTCAAACATGTTAGGTTGTCCAGTGCTTAACATCCTGTGATGGCTTAGCCATATCATTTGAAGTGGGAGTGGATACTCCAGCGTATGGGGTATTCGAACGGACCGATCAGTGAAAGGTTTCTTAAAGATGACTTGGTCTGCGTTGGTGATCAAAATCGAAAAAGCCCGACACGATGGTGTGACCAACTGGGTAAGATATCTAATTAGTAAGTAAACTGATAAATACTAAAATTAACTCACAGGAGAGTCAATAAAATTTCTTAATATAAAAAATTGTGTCTTTTCAATGTCAATATACTTTGCATATGCATTTGGAGAACGTTGTATACTTCATGAAGTGTTTCGTATGTGAAAAAGGAGCAAGGTTTTCTTCTTTTTTCCACTGCCACTTCATAACAGAGCTCGAGGGATAAAAGAGCACTTTTCATTTCATGCAAATTTATTGTTAATTCAACTCAATCTTCTATCTCAGGTCATGGTTTTTTTTTTTCTTCGCGGCATAGTGTTGATTCCTTAATAACGCAGCTTTAACTCATTAAAGAAATTTTTTTTCCTCTACTTTTTATTATTCTGTTAACGAGAACAATTGTTACAAATTCACATGTAATGAAAAACAAAAACAAAAACGAAAAAGAAAAAAAATTGAGACAGAAAGAATGGAAAAAAAAATATTTCACGGAACACTCATATGCATTCACAAACTCCACAATATATTTTTGATGAAAGTGGGAAACGTTTGGCTTGTATGTTTCAAATACAATTTCTTCTAATGTGGGCCACAGTCAGACAGTGTTTGTATGCTCGGTCTATCGTAGGTTTGTTTGTAAATAAAATTTTTTATCTGTTTAAATTATGGCTACGCTTGGGCATATGCGGTGGAAAAGCATGATGATGATGGTGTGGTGTGGTTTGAAATGTAATTCTGCGTACACCCAACCAACCACCATAATTTGTTAGACAATAAAGGAGTGCAATTTTGATTCGCGTTTATGGGCACTTGACAGGTCTACGTACACTACCTGGTGTGTCTATAACTCATTCTAACGAACGAAGGTTGCCTTAGATATGTATATGAGCAAGGCATATAGGCAAAGCTAATATTAAATTCACCTGCACAGTCCAAAATTTCAATAGAATATCGGGCGAGGGGGAGCGCTTTTTGCATTTCCTTCAGCATGTACCTGATTAGTTTAACAGCACGAGAACGTTCTGGGTTTACTACTTAGTTAGTGTGCCCCGTTGATAGTTTTGCAGTAATAATGGAGGCACAGGATGAATCTCACTTGTATATTTCCAATTTGATCTTTCGCCGCAGGACTCGCCTTTTGTTTCATTCAATTGTACTTCCCCCATCCACTTCCAGGTTAAACTTCTATTTAATTTGTTTGTTTCTTTCTTTTTAATGACGTGCATTTGATAAGCTGGTGGGTGCATACAGGCATCGTGCGTCATTTAATTTCGTGATTATAGCAGCGAGAATATGGTGTGGGCATATTGCTAGAGCTGAACACATAGCAAATTCGCCGACAAGAACGTTAACGGCCTCGTATTAATCGAAAGAGCAAGCAAGGGAAACGAGAAAAACTTAAGTTAAATCGCATTACGAGTTGCAAAGAACCAATAAACGGCGCTTTAGAATCTTTATGACTGAGTCGAGCGCACCCATCATACAAGTTCCATGTATGAATATGGGTCTATTAAACGCTGATTAAATATGCTGCTTCATGGAAAATAAAAACCAAGTCACATTAATGATTCCCAAAACCCACAAGACCCATTAAAAAAATATTGTGGAAATCTAATTGGGAATGATTTTTAGGACACTTCCGTTGATGGATTTCGGAAAATTTTATTTTTTATTCGTGCTACATGACAACCATAAAGGATGCATTGTAAATTCAAGTTAGTGGATGGAAAGTTGTCCAATATTGCAAAATTTTGTCTCTTATAAGGCATCATGAAATTTTAATTTAGAAAATTTTAGATTGCAGTCAGAACTGCCACTGAATGTCCACGGCTAATGTCCACCTAATTTCTTTTAAAACTATAATTTATTAAATATTTAAACGAATAAATACTTCAGTTCCTTTCCTTACCTTTAAAAAACAACTAAGCTCTTCTAAATACTTCCATCTAGATAGGACTCTTGCTTAAATAATTTCATTTTTTAAAAATTTAGCGACGACGCATTTATTTCATTTCTATATTCTTTTTTAATGGATTAGCTTGAGGCTTTTGCAGATTCACTAATACACTCTCTGTTTAATCCAAAAAGTTTAACAGTCGAGTTTTCTTTCAACCAGATTGAAATCAACCCTAAATAACTGTAAGAGAATTAGGGGTAAATTTCTTCATAGGTAACAATACATAATGTCTGCTACAGTTATTAATAACAGTATAGAAACCGTTATTTCATATTAACAGCAGGAACTAACAGAGAGACGGCATAAATTGTTAAGGCATATTGGGAATGTTTACAACGGGGTTTTTTGTTAACAGCACATGAAATGATCTGTAATGTACCTCTACAATTTGAATAGAAAGCAGGGTAACCTAGTCAGAAGCCAAGTATTGAGATCCATAGAGTGGACATAATATTATTATCTACCTTGAGGATTCCTCATAAAAATGTGGCAATTCAAGAACACTGTCAACTTAGTAAGGGAAAATCACAATTGAACTGTTGATTTCAATCTCCACACTCTGAGCCGTCAGGCTCTAAGAGCCTTAACGGCGGGCCTAGGGTGTTATTGCATGAAGAATGGGAGACATACAGACTTTTCGGAAATGTTATCTTGGCCTGGACTCAACTGGTAGGTGTATTAAGAAAGAATCTGGTTTGCTGACCTGCATGTCGTTTGGCCGTTTGACGGCATACGGGCTGGGTGCATGCAACTTTGTTTGGCGTTAAAGAGGAATTCACATGTGAATTTATCTACAGAATGAAATGTACTTCAGAGTTACTCGACTAAGGAGTATAAAGAGTTTGTCCAGTTTCTCTAGCAATAGCCATTGCTTTAATTCAACTAAAGCAACATCAAACTCCTCCACTTTGAAAGTGCTAACGGTAGTGTTGGAATACTTTCCCAAGGAATTTTATATAGGATTGTGATCTTAAACCAAGGTTTTATGTGTAATATTTGGATCCAAAATCAGAGTAAGGCACTCAATGAAATTACGGATCATTTTTTAACTTTCTTTAATGGGCACACATAAAATTTATGGCGTAATTCATTGTAGTGAATTTGCTCGATTTCTTCCAATACATCCTCGCAAATTTATCCTGTGACTAATGTTTCATGTGAAAGTATTTACAACCCCAGGGGTAAGGAAAGCCAAGCAAGATATAGAAGAGACCCGGTCCTTTGAATGATTTTATGCAACCATATGGTCATTGTATGTTCAATGTGATACATTATGAACATATACATCCTTTAATTTATGCCACAATAGATTACATTGTAATTCACGTCGCCCCATAATGTTGTAGTGACTTTGTAAATACAACTTTTCTTTACCGATAGAAAAAAAAAAATTTTCCGTATAAAAAATAATAATAAAAAATAAAAAAATAATTTCTCATAGTTTTTTATTACATACTTATTATTATATTTATTGTTTAGTTTATTCATGTTAGCGAACTAACTAAAAATTTTTTTTTATGAATGAATCGACAGGGGAATTTCATTTAATTGGGTCAAAATTATATGAAATAAAAAAAAACTTATAAATTTAAATATATTTTTATTATTTTTCTCTTCCCATAATAAGGTTTTACTTTCTATTTCTAATGGTACATATTTGTATTGTTATATCTTTGACATTTTACATTCTCTCTGTTTGGTTTTTGTACATTTTTGTATGCTCGATTTATTATACTTATATTTTTGTTGCTCGTACTTATTTATAATTTTGCAAGTCAATACTTTGCGTAATCTTGAGGCATTATTCTGATTTCTTTTTTTTTCTCCAGTCTATAATTCGTTATATGTCGTTTGAACTCATACTGAATATATGTAACATATGAACATCTGATAAATTCAAATATAGAGCTGAATGGAAATGTCGGATATGGTAATGATGTTGTATTTAGTCATTGATATGATTGTATTGTGTGCTGCTTATTTAAGTATAATACTCTCGTATGTCATTTAAAAATATCTCTGGTTGCTCGTATTAATGTATTCACTTATTAAAATCCACTTCTAATTTCAAGTTTATCACTCTTCTTCTCTCTCGTTTCTCTATCGATCGCTATAGAGATAATCCACCTATGATTAGATGAAGGGTGACGAGAGGTGGCATAGATAGAGGGAAGTTTTAAGCATAGCTCTCGTCAAAGCAAGAAATTAGATCTCTTCATATTTTGTCCTTACAAGGTTTATGATGAGAAAATGAGTTTATAAGTAGAACACTTCAATGTAATACTTCAAGCTATCAAGTATGGTGTTGGTATGGTTGAATATAATCATGTTTCAGATAATTTTGCATTAATTCACTTGTTATTGGCTATAGCTGTTGATATGAATGGTGTAGTGCTAGATGTGAGTGAGTCTTACGAACAACCGATATTAGCAGACATCAATAGTAGCGACAATAGCAGGTTGCGCAAAAAAAATGTGTGTGAAAGAACTAGAGACCGACGATTGAGATGAGAGAGAGGGAGGAGAGCGGGAGACATTGATGTGATTTGATAATTGAATCTTGAGAATTATAGCTAACGATACTCAGAGTCTAGGACTGTGAGTAGTAGAATGATAAGATGATACAAAATTTTAATTTGTATTAAATATGAACTATAATAGAATTAACTTGTCGCAATATTAACTCATTTTCATACTGAAAATTACTAAAATCATGTCTGGGGTACGTGATGCAAGGGAAGAAGAGAAAGAAGGAGAAGTAGAAAATAAATAAAATAATTAAACGGATTCTGATAAAAGATAGTGAAGGAGGAGATGTAGAGAGAGAGAGAATATCATGATCGTATGTAATATAGGATCAGAGATTATTTAAAACTAGCGAACCAGATAGATAGTTCCTATTTCTGAGATGTTGAGATATAGAATATGAACAGCATACAAATATGTTTTTTATTAACTGATGCTCTCCAATAGATTGATCGTTGGACCTAATTTTCTCATATGTATTCTATTCTCTTCTTCTTCCCACGTTTGCTGTCCGTATTTTTAACGTAGGTAGAAAATATGGGTCATGTTTGAATTTAAAATGGTTTAATAAGGAGAAATAGTGCAAGAAAAATCAAATCTTCTCACAGAACAAGAATGAGAGATTATTCGTTAATTATGGTTGCTCTGGTCTGGATTTGTTTGATTCTGGGAAACAATAATTTTTTTTTTTTTATTTTGCTTTAATGAAAAGAGATCGGTTAGGGGCTTAACATTCCTGCATTTCATTTTTTAATGTCTAACGCCTGCTTGAATATATGAAAGGGAAACATTTCGGTTGGTAATTTGTTAATTTCAGTTATTATTTCGAGACTGTTGGATAGGGACTTCCAGGAACAATAATTGTTTCAATTCTTTTTTTAAGGTTTTTGAACAAGAAGTTCTCGTTCTAGGGTGACCCAACGACATGCTCACTAACTTATGGTCTGGGTTCTTTTTTTTATGTGGCACTCATTCTAGCAATCTTGGACTGTGAACCATGTATCAACACAATCCATACTGACTAGGATTAGTAAGATTAAGACCCACAGGTTGTTGTCCATAAGGGATTTATCGCGGGGATCTGCGGAAGTCGGCGAAGAGGACGACCTTGTATCCGTTGGAAGGACCAAGTCGAGGAGCCCTGTCATCGATTGGTGTGACCAACTGACGTAGGCGCGCAAGAAGCAGAGGCGCCTGGAAGGA
>QOCX01002731.1:1643-14920 GCA_005959815.1 Sarcophaga bullata
TTGGAGCAATTTTTATTCACTCTTAGAGTAAGACAGCGTGAGAGGAACACGCCGCAAATTTAGTATTCATCTTCGTTCGTTCAACTGGTCTGACATGGTTTTGAATCTCAGGCTTGTGTCTAATAAGCCTCTAGACTACGACGATTTCGCCTAATAAAAAGCTGGTTGCGTACGACTATTGGACCAGATTTCAATAGCTTCCATAAGCTACAGTTTCAAGCAATAATTGTTTTTTATTTTAACCACCTAATAATCTGATACAATCATTAAATCTTTCTAAATGCTTCGGCTTTAATTGCATTAGTTTTGATGCTTTCTGGGACTTCGATTCTGTGACCTAAAACTGCTGGTTGATGACTTGTCGATAACTTTCTAAGTTTTTCTTCAGCTTCTCTACGATTTCCATGAAATAGTGTCTATATTGTCATCAGTTTCGAACTTTTTCTAGGTCTGGACAATTAGAAAAAAATCTCTTCTAGATTGCAAGAAACATTGCCAAAAACCTACGAAATATTTCGAAGGTTAGCTCCAGCCTGTAAAAAGTGAGCTGCGATAGTACTTTGCCTTAAATTAAATAAGGAAAGTAAAACTTCTCTTATTGGCTTCATGTTCCTGTTGACAAAATCTAACAAAAAACAGTTTTCATCGACAATAATAACTTGGTATGCCCATGGAGGTGGCTTACAACCAAATAAGATGGCATAGAAGCACTGAGGCCCAGTGAGATTCAGCAGTAGGAATCCACCCCATATCCCTAGTGTTGAAGACACAGTTTTGATTAAGCCACCTGTTCCCAATAGATGCAAAAATCCTTTTTTTCTGGATTTAATACAAAGCGCTGATACTGTAGTATTTAGTGTGGTATATGCCAGTCTACATCAAGGAATGTTAATTGACCAGGTTCCCATCAAACTTCTTTTTAAGCCTTCAAGCAATAGTTGGAAATGCAAAATTGTCTTTCTGCTTTCAACTCCTTGCTTTGTGTATTATTAAGCCGTAGGATATAGGATAGCCAGAGAGAGGGTCAATTATTTGCTCATAGATGTCGTAATTAATTTGTAATGACTGGAAGCCGTTTTTCTGCCTAACATTGTTACATTTTAACTACGAAGCAAAATTATTTCTGTTTGAAAGATGCAGAAATCTTTGTAAATAATATAACACACTGACACTTTTCCGAAATCTTAACTGTACTGCCATTAGTCATTAGTTGTCCGTTGACCATTGCAGATTAGTGTTGCCAAATCTCATCATTTCTTCGTTTCGAAATAAACGTATTTGTCCTTGTAAATGATTGTAGTGTCTATCAGTTACCTAATTGCGCATAAAAAATTTTCTCTGTAAGCTCCCCAAAATGAAAAGAGAGATAAAGAGAGATAAACTTAAAGAAATAAAAGAATAGAAGAGAAATAATGGAAAAATGTTTTGAAATTTTATTAAAGAACTTACAACAGCCAACAGCAATTTACAGCGAATGCAAAAGAGAGAGACAGCGAATGCAAAAGAAATAATTGCAATTAAGGAGGAAAATATGTTAATCGGTGTTTAAATTAAAAAAAAGAAAAAGACGAGTATTAGTGACAATGGATAGTATTGGATCATGTGGAAAGTCATAGCGATTGTAGCGATAGTTTTAACACCAAGAATAGGAGTTTGATATGAATACGTATACTAGGTGATGCAAATTCTTACGATAAATAAATTAAAATCTGAAGGTGCAATGAGAATGTCATGTGTCAACTTTTTCTCAGCAGTCGTTTGCCAAAAACCTTGAAAGTAAATAAAATTGCCATGAAAGTCACCCAAAAATGTGTAGATCCCGCCACTCATGAAAAGAATATCCACTAGGCTTTTAGAAAAGGAAATTTTTATCAAACCTAGCCTATATTTTTTATCCAAGCCAATACTTTGAAAAGTTTAAGAAATTGAAAGAAATTTAATTATTCTTCCACTGAATAGAGAGCACAGTCTAACCACAAGTATTTTTCATTTTAAATTATGCTTTAAGAAAAATTTAAAATATCAAGTGGTAGTTTGTTTTTGTTTTTGCTTTTGTTTCCTTCATTTTCTATGGCTGTGACTTAAAAAAAAGAAGCCTTTAAGGCATAAGATGGCTTTATTTATTTAAAAGGGCGTTGATAATTACTACAAGAAAAACTACTAATTTACAGGCAAACAACTGAAGTCGTAGTAGTGGTAGTAGTGGTAGTAGTAGTATTAGTAGAGACATCATGACAGCGCCTCCAATTCACAATATAATAAATAGTTATTGCAGTGTGTGTGTGTGATGTGAGTGTTAAAGATTTTTGCTAAAGAATGAAAAGTTTTCATGATTTTTCTTTTTCACCATCCTACATCTCTATCTCATCTTTCATTTGCCGTACAGTTTTCTTTCTTTTACTTAATTTGGCCTAAAAACCAAACCATTTCCACTAACAATTTCTATAAAACAAGAAAGAAAGAAAAGTAGGAACGAAAGAGAAAAAGAAAAATAAACTAAAAGTCTTAAGGGGAAGAAAGTATTTAAGTTGTGTTATAGATGGCTTTCAACATCAAGCTTAATGAGCCAACTTTATCGTTTCAATTTTTGTGGGTTTTTCTTCTTTCATTTTCTTTTCTTTTTTTTTGGCTTTTCATTTTGTACTTTTGTGTCTAGGAGTACTAAATAAATGTAATTTCTTAGAATACGCCTAATTATCAAACGAACGAAAATTTAAGTGGCGCTATTATTCCATGCAACCCAGTTGTGTAAGGCCTTAAACGAGGATGGTTTAAGAAATTTCAGAAGAAAATTCCAAAAAAAAAAAAAATTGAATTTCAAAAGGAAATATTTCCTCTAGGAGTCTTACAATACCTAGCATAAAATCTTTCCCAGCCATCTCTCGTAATGTGTTTTATACTTACTTGCTCGCTAATGCCAATATAAATGACAATTAAATGAACTGCGAGGTTATGTTTGCGGTGGTGATGGTGATGGTTTTCGCTTGTATAAATGCAAACGATTATACATCAAATAAATTATATTTATTAGACTTTGTGTACAATTTCGCCTAATTCATGATAAATATAAGTAGAACAATTGAGGTTTTGGTTAATGGGAATTTTTTCTCTTCTTCTCTCTAACTCTCTCGTCTCATCCGCCTCTTTTATGAATCCTTCTTTATATTTATGTTCAGACTAATTAATACTAAAAATATTTGGCCATCAATAATAGCTGCTGAACAAAGTATGTCAATGGGTTAGGAGCGGCATACATTATACGTACATATATTCTTAACAAATTGATGAAGAGATTTTGCGTTATTTGAAAAAGCTTTGTTTTCAATATTTAAAACTATTTCTGTTGTAATAGTTGAGTTTGACATGACCCTACATAAAACTGAGCACTAAAATTGATGTCATATCTAGAAGAACCTATTTTGTATATAAACGTTCTATAACGTGTAACTACTTTACTTTGGCTCGTATGGAACTGGTGGTTGAAGTTAGATCGAGATCTTACTCATTTGATTATATCGCTCTAGCATATATAAAAGCAATTTTTGACAATCTTCATAAAATTCAGGTTTTTGTATTCAGAGACATTCTCCCTTCTGATTATTCCAGAAGTTGACATCCATCGTGTCTACACCAGTTTTAGAGCAAACACTTGGTTTGACAAAGATACATAAGTTCATTTTGTACGTAAATGAATGGGTAAATCAGTTTAACATTAAAATGGTTTAACAAAGCATATAAAAACAAAAACAAGGAATTTTTACTTGATTAAAAATAATCAAGAATCTAGCAACAACATCACTATTATCGAAAAGAGATAAACAAGTAAACAACGAAGCATACAACAAAATAATAACTACAAGCAGGTAACAAACACAAAAAAAAAAAAAGAAAGAAGAAAGCATACATGAATGTAAACAACATGTTTTGACATAATTCTCGAGAAGGCGAAGACCGAAACCTTCGCTTCATCGAACATACATTCATGAGACAAGTTACGTCACTTTATAAAAGTCAAGGCAGAGTATACGGAAAGTCGGCAGTAGAAGGTTACTCCCAGTCTTGTGTGAATCTTCGTTACAAGGATCTACAGAACAATTGATCGCAGTAGATTGTTATATGGGTTTTATCGCAAAAGACATAAACAAAAGATAAGAAGCAATTGTTGTTGTTAGCAAGTGGATTGACATGCATAAAATTGGGATTAATTTAAAAAGTGACATATTTCAACGTTTTTAAAGGTATAAAGTAAAGAGTATTCAAAGCCTACAATCATAGATTTGTTTTATAACAATGTTCTTTGTTCTTGATATAAATTTATAATACATGCATACAAAATATTTCTTGTGTTTTGCTTTCCAAATATTACAATCCCTTTTGTTAGGATTACAATCTAGCTTTGCGCACCACTTTCCAATATAGTTGTCTTGTTAGTTTTAATTATTATTCAGAGTAGGCGTAACCTACTGTTCCCTATTAGCAAGCTGTGAGATGATGTTTCAATGATAATTTTCTTGTACACTCAAGAGTTTTCTGCCTCAAAAAACTGCTGCAATTGCCAAAGATGTTGAATCATACGGTAAGCCTAATGGCTAACCCCTTACCTACTAGAATCTGAAATGAACGGGTCTCAAAAAAGGGGAAAGAGTATTTGTAAATTCGTATTATCAAAATAATTAATGCCTAAATTTTGATATTTTATTTGTAGAAAGTTTTAATACATTATACTTTCAAATCAATCATATTTGATAAACAAATGAATGATATTTATACACTCAAGTGCTTATTTCATATGCATTAGTAATAACAGATATGATATGATAACATATTAACTTCAAGTTTTGATTGTTTTGAAGGCAAATATGTTAGCATAAGAAATAAACAAAAGAATCAAAAAGCATATGAAAGTTAATAATAATGTCATATCATTCATATCTAGTTTTTTTTCTATTTTTGCATTGAAATAGGCACCAATTTTTCTGAAGTGTAATAGCTCATTTCATGTTGTTTTCAGATGATTGATTTGAAATTAATGAAAAACTTTAAGAAATAAATAAATTATAGGAAAAATATTTGAAAACGAAATTTACAATATGCTTACGCCCCTTCTTTTTGAGACCCCGTAATCTAGTAGTAAGGTTGGCCATTATACTGGTACGCCGTATTTGCAACATCTTGTTCGGCAATTGCAGCAGTTTTCTGGGGAAGAACTTTGATTGTAAAGCAAAAATTATCATGAAAATCTCTCAAGGCCTATCGCTGGGCAAACAGAGTAGGTTACGGCCACTCCATGGCATAAAATTAAAACAGGCACCAAGCATGAGTGGTTGCGCAAAAAGCTAGATTGTAATTCCTAAGCAAAGGATTGTAATACAAATTATGATTATGAGTATGCAAGGGGTAAATGTAATTTTTCAAAGGGCACCAATCAATTTGTTAAGCAAAATTCTATGATTGTGGCTTTTAGCTATACTACTTACGTTTTTACCTTTTAAAAACGTTTTGAAATATGAATCATTTTTAATTAAATCCACAATTTTTATGCCATGTGTGCATAACTGTGCTAACCAACAACATTGGGCTTTATTCGTTATTTGTTTATCTCTCTTTCATAATAGTGATGTTGTTGCTAGATTCTTGATTATTTGTTAATCAAGTAAACAAGTCCGTTGTTTTGTTTTTTATAGCTTTTGTTTAACATTTTAATGTTAAACGATGTTACACCATTTCCATTTACGTAACAATACTTATGTATTCTTTGTCAAACCAATGTGTTGCTCTAAAATGTAGAGACACGATGAGGATGTCAACTTCTGGAAATCAGAAAGGGAGAATGTCTCTGAAATAAAGAAACCTGAAGGTTTTATGAAGAAGTTTTTTTTTCTGTTGTATTGCTTGTCCTGGTTTACGTTCAGTTAGTTTGTTTCTGTTGCTTTGTTGTTTACTCCTTTTGTTTATGCTCTTTGCGATAAACAATAACAATTACTGCACAATTGTTCTGTAGATCCTTGTAACGAAGATTCACACAAGACTGAGTAAACTTCTACTCCGACTTCGTATACTCTGCCTTGACTTTTATAAAGTGACGTAAACTGTCTCATGAATGTTGTCGTAGGCGAAGGTTCGGGTCTTCGCCTTCTCGAGAATTCTATGTAAACATGTTGTTTACATTCATGTATGCTTTCTTTCTTTTTCAAGCTAACGCTGGGAACAGTAGGTCGCCACTCATAGCATAAATCAAAACACACAACTATGAGTGGTGCGCAAAGCTAGAATGTAATCCTAAACAAAAGGATTGCTATAAACCCGAATATATTTGATCGTATCATGATGTATTTTTTCCAAAGACCACAAACAATTTGTAACAAATTCTATGATTTGTGGCTTTTACTATACCTCCTTACAGTTTTTACCTTTTAAAAACGTTGAAATATATCATTTTTAATTAAATCCACAATTTTGTATGCCCTGTCATAACTGAATGCAACAACAACAATTGCATATTCGATTCCGTTATTGAACAATATGTTGCATAAGAAATAAACAAAACAATCAAAAAGCATATGAAAGTTAATAATAATGTCATATCATATCATATCTGTTTTTTTCTATTTTGCATTGAAATAGCACTTGAGTGTATAGATTATCATTTCATTTGTTTTCATATGATTGATTTGAAATTAATGAAAAACTTTAAGAAATAAAATAAAATTATAGGAAAATATTTGAAAACGAATTTACAATATCTTCCCCCTTCTTTTTGAGACCCCGTAATCTAGTAGGTAAGGGGTTGGCCATTAGACTGGTACCCGTATTTCAACATCTTTTGGCAATTGCAGCAGTTTTCTGGGGAAAACTTTGATTGTAAACAAAAATTATCATGAAAAATCTCTCTTGTTCCAAATAATTTCAATACTTAATACACTATTACAGTCTGCAAGTGTCAATAATCGAAATGAAGAAAAAAAAGTTTTGATTTGGAAATATTTTCATACCACTTGTGTTGTGCGTGTTAATTTCATACACGAGTAGCGGGACCAACACTATAATGTCGACTCTGAACGATAGATTTTTGAGAAAGTTTTCATGGCAATTTTTCAGTATCAACTCAGGATTACAACCTATCTTCTTACACCATCATCCTTGTTTTGTGTCACAATTATTCCTAATAAATGGTGGTGTCAACAGTTTAAAGACATGAGTGTAAAGTTTAGGAAGGTTAGGTTAGATAGATAGGTAGGTTGAAGTAGTAGCTTTGGTAATCAAAGAGCACACAGAACGGTTCGTTGTGATCCTACCGATAAGCTTAGTCCCTGTTTTAAGGGAATTTCCCAAACTAACAAAAAGAGTTGGTCAGCGCAAGATCTGTATTCAAGGTACTTAGTTATGCCAATTTAATTTACTCTCACAACTTTTGACAAAAGACTTTTGAGTGGAGGTCGCCGAACGAAATGTCTTCCTTAACCGAAATACGATCTCATTGAAGAAGCCAACGCAACTACGTATTAGAGCACGGCAAATATCGGTACACCGAATGGCGACACTCATGAATACATACTGATTTTAAACAGGCCATTAGATTGCACAATTTGGCGAAGACTGTCTAAGAATACCGGTTCTGTGGCTGAAGATAATTGCAACAAAGGTTACCTACACACAGGTTGTTTCTTTGTGTCTGTACATTACTACTAAGTGGTATTGTGGAAACCGCACAAACCAGAGCACATTTCGAGATATCGATTCTATGAAGAAAAACAAAAATATCCACCATATAGGATGTACTCAATGCTTCAATGCTTGATTTTCTTGATTAGTTTTTGTTTTTCAAGTTAAACTGGTCATTTGTGTACTCTAGCTAACAGGCTTTATTTGTTTTTTTGCTACATTTTTAGGACACTGAGTCACTTAAATTGGATTGATTTGATTATGAACCTGAAATGTTGATTATTTTGTTGGAGAGAAATTCACTTCAATTGAATTTTGGAAAAATTCGATTACACTAGCCATTTATCAAATGAAGATGAGAATTTCTAAGAAATTAATGAACCATTGAAAGACTGTGATTACTACATCATGCCAGCTCTAAACTTAAACACTTTACCAAGGCAATTTTAAGATGCTGTGGTCAGATACAGATTTAGTTCGCATCATCAACATCTTACCACTTTCAGCATCGGTATCAACATATATAAGGAAGCTGTAATCTCAGAAAAACTGTGCTGATCATTTGCCTAGCGCTTATCTTCAGTTGAAACTGAAATTAACATTCGACCACGAGTCTCTTAGATCGGAAGCAAAATCATTAAGTTTAAGTCCCTAATGCCAAGAATTTAAATCCATGTACACGTATATATAATTTTGCCTCTCATTGTATATTTTCTTGCTTTCTTTCCTAAAAACACTCTAGGACATGTCATGATTATCGTATAGTATGTATAGAATACATATGTAAATTTTATTTCTTCTGTTTTTTTCTTTAAAACAGTTTGTGCTTACTTTGAAGTTATAAACGATTCTAGGTAACACCCCATCATAGGTTTTATTCATTGCAATAAACTAGCTGCCCACAAAAAATATTTGTCAAACAAACATCTTCTAATGCAGCCACGAACGTAAGGCCAGGAATACATATATCACAGAAGCTAAAAACCATCCAAATCTTAGCTACTAATGATGTGAATCTCTTTATTAATTATCCAAGATCTGAACCCACTTTCGGGTTCAGTTTTATATGAAAAATATTTGAAAGGTTTTGTCATTTCCCACTGCACATTATACACTTTCAAATCTCTTTGACTATGAGTCTTTTATACAGCCTTAAACAATGGCTATGAAGTACATACATACCCAACTAGTATTACAACCTTTCAGACAGGGTTATGGACTATTTTATAAGTAATTTGCTTTGGTAGATGATGATAACAAATCTTTGAATTTCACAATAATCACACATGACACATGCTTATAAGTATGCATACATACATACATACATAGATATGTTCATGAATATGTGTTTATGTATATGTAAGTAAATATTTATTAATATTATCAACAACAAATAATATAAACAAAAAAAAAAACAAGTAAATTACATTTAATGTACAATATATGCTTAAATAACCTTAAATGGACAACTGCAAATACATGTGCGTATGTATGAAACAGTATCGTAAGATATGAAAAGTAAGCAGAATTGCCAATTGCCCAGTAAATAGTAAAAGTAAGTGACAATTTAACAAATAAATAAATTTGTATGCTTAGGAATACACATAATAAATATTGGCATGTATGAATACTCGTATGTATATGAAGTCCATAAAATATATTTACTTTTATACCATATTCATACATCCAAAGATATGTATTTACTTGCTATGTTTCCAGAAAAAAAAACTTTAGACAGCAGCATTATGATTATCATGTATACAGTAAGCAACGTAAGTAAATAAATGCTGGCTATACTTTAACAGTTCTTACCAGAAAGTTTTCTTATCTAAAAAAAAAATTAAAACTCTAATAGGAGTTGTTAAAGGTTTTCTCTTTCTTTAGAAGATAAGTCAGTTTTCTAAAGAAAATCTACAATTCAATAGTATTTGCTTAACAGTAGTATTAAAACACCCTGTATTTTAATATTGATACTGTCCGTCGTTTTTGATGTCTGACCGGTGATTCGAATCCTGGCCTTTCGTCTAATAAACCAACACATTACCTACTAGAATACGAAGACTTCTAATATTATTGGAATTAAATTTGTAGTACCTTACGCCTTTATAGGATGACTACACCTAACAAATACGTTCCTGATTTTAAGTAATATGACTGCCACAAATCAAATAAATTTGTAGTGGATTTTCATTTATATGTGTGAACATGAATTCATTTCAATAAATTATTTGCTTTCTATCATTATAAAATATTTTCTAACAGAAATAAAATCCTAAGCTTCAGCTTTGGCATTTGGTTAGATGGCTAGACATTAAAAAATTTCTCGAATATTTAACAAAATATAACAGAATTTTACAAATTTTTGTATTAATTACCACTTGCTGATAAGTTATTTAACAAATAAACGTTTCATATGTCTTTTGAAAGCAAAAATCATTTCATGTTTAATGTTTAATTGTTTAAACAATGTCCATAGTAATGAAATGAAAGCAAACATTTCTGACATTTAATTTCAAATGAAATTGTTTATTTACATGCATATGTACATACGTATGTACATACAATATATGGTATTTATTCCCTTGTGTCAGCATTAATAGACAACAAAACATATGTAAAGTTTGGATTTTCGCAAAATTTTTTTGTTAATCTCGTATGGGAGGGAGGAAGTTGCAGAAGAAATATTTGTTGTAAGTACCAGGCGGGGGTTTGGACCCTGGCCTTACGTCTAATAAGCCAACACACTACATACATACATAATTGGCCATTACAAGCCTTCAGTCAGGATTACGGCCTAGCTTCTTACACCACTTATGTTGTGTGTGTTAATTTTATACACGTGTGGCGGACCTACAGCTTAAAGTCAACTCCGAACGACAGATTGTTTGAGAAACTTTTCATGGCAATTTTATTTTCTCTCAGAGTTTTTGCCGGAAATCTTCTCAGAGGAAAAGTTAGACCAGATTAAAAGCATATATGAGTGATCATATCATAAGATAATAGGCCGGACCGTATCCGCTCTTCAGGAACCCATATGAAATTGTCACAAAATGTTTGCGAAAATCAAGCAAGGGAGTGACGGGCAAAAGCCATTTGGTTCGTAGATCTCAAAGATATATGAGGAGATAAGTAGTAGCATATCCTCTACTCAAGTTTAACATTGCAGAATAATGGATGGCAATATCCTTGTGTAAAGCATACTACAGGCAGTTGGGTGATAAGACACTATTAGGCAGTTGGTTGGCTTATAAGGCATGAAGTCTTGGTTTATTCCACAGATCAGGTCTTGACAACGACTTTCTCTTAGCATATTTCGGGCAAAAATTCTGAGAGTCAAATAAAATTACCATGAAAAGTTTCTCAAAAAATCTATCGTTCATACACACAACATAAGCAGCGTGAGGGGCTTATGTATTTACATACTAATGGAAAAATTAGTCAGCCTACTATATTTCCAAGTTTGAAAGAAGTCTGTTTAGACTTTTTAAATGGAATGGTACCGAAAATATATGACAGGCTATCAAGCTACTGTAAGAGTGCCATCAAAAATTTTAATGCGTAGCTTGATAACTGCCTAAGCACTTCGAACTGTTGATATCTTGCTTGTTGATAATTTGTAATCTTTTCCCCATATATAGGCAATGTTTTTAGACGAACGGCTAAGAGTTGAAGTTTTTTGTACCTTGCAACTTGTCTGGTATGTCATCCATGCATGCATAATTGGTCAATTACAACAATTCAGTCAGGATTTCAACCTAGCTTTGTACACTATATATGTTGCCTGTGTTTATTTTATACATGAGTGGCGAGAGACCTACATTTTAAAGTTGTTTACGATTGACAGATTTTTAAGAAACTTTTCATTGCAATTTTATTTCAATCTCAGAGTTCCTGCCAGAAATCTGCTGAGAGAAAGTCTTTGCCAAGAAATAGTTTTTCGTATTTTATTTTGTTGAAGATTTCTGGTCTGTGGTTTAAACCGAGAACTCATGTCTAATAAGCCAACGGACTGCCTAATAGTTCCTTATCCCCCAACTGGCTGTAGTATGTTTTACACAAGAATATTGCCATCCATTATGCTGCGATGCTAAAACTGAGTAGAGGATATGCTACTACGTATCTCTTCATATATTTTTGAGATCTAGAAACCAAATGGCTTTTGCCCGTCTTGATTTTCGCAAAATTTTTTTGTTGATGTAACTATCTCTGCAGCAGTCAAAAGAATTGACCAATAACTCTTCGCATATCTACACATTTTCCAATTATTCTAGAGTATATATACAAACTAAAAAGCTTTGATTAAAAACTACTTTTTTTTCATTCAAATCAGTATCAAATTTACCATGATGATAAGTGAATTCGTAGTAAATTGTAGCAATACTTGAAACAGTCTTTTCAATCATATGATTGAATCAAGCTGGAAACCAACACAAAGTTTAATAAATCCAGTCAAGTAATGCTATTTCCATTAGATTATCGCGAAAGATTAAGACAAATGGCTGAAGTCTACAATGAAGTCCAGGCGGACATTGGCAAATGAAGAGTTTAATCCTAGCTTTCTTACGTCGGTAAAATAAAGTTAAAATGTTTTTTTCTTTAATAAAATCTCCCATGACACCCTAAATGATTGATGATGGGTAGAAAAAAAAAACAAAGAGAAAAAGAGAGAGAGAGAGAGAGAGAGGAGAGAAGAATAAAAATTTAATTGATTTTTTCCAATCCAAATGTGCTTTTTTTCTCTCTCTCTCTCTCTCTCTCTCCCTGTCTCTGTGTGCAGTTTTATTTAATTACATTTCAATTTATTATATAATTTTCTCTTCAACTCTCTCTCTTTCTTTCTCTCTCTGTTTCTCTTTGCTTGCCTTTTTTTTACAAAAAAATATTTTAAATATTACGTTGAAAAATACTAGAAAATTTTTACAATTCTTGATTTTTTTTCTTTTTTTTCTTTTTTTTGGTTCTGATTGATGAAAACTGTTCAATGTGATAAGCATATGAATTCAGGATTAGAAATGAATGAAAATGTAATTAAAATCGAAACTGAGCTTTTTTTATTTGCCATTCGCATTCAGAAATATTTGATGATTAAATATATCTCTACAGATGGACAAACTAATTACACGTAAACATTACTTATTTGTTAAGCAAAGATATGCTAATGAAGCCTCTTTTGTAAAGACAAATCTGGCATGCTATTGATAAATGTATAACTTGTAAAGGATCTATTTTAGAAGCCTCATGATGAGAATCTTGTCTTGGGGAACTAGAGACTACAATTACGTTACAACAACTTCTGTAGAAACTGTAACGACGAGGAGGAAAAAGAGATCACAGAACATCTTCTGTGTCATTGTCCGACGATTTAAGAATTTTTATGAATTTTTAAATTTTACAAATTGAATTCTAGGTTCATTTTATTGAATTGAAATTGAATAAAACTTCAATTTATACCTTCATCTACAGCACTTAAGCCTTTATCAAATGCAAAAGCAGAAAAAGAACATTTCAAACAGAATTTGTCAATCTTAATTTGAAATGAAACAAAAAAAAATGTTAAAAAAAAAGAAATACTTCATCCTTATCATATGACGATCAATTTTTTTTTTTCTTTTTTA
>QOCX01002732.1:0-20637 GCA_005959815.1 Sarcophaga bullata
GGGCAATCACACGTTTGACGCGATACATTTAGATTTTGGGTTGAGATGTGTAGCAAGTTGCTCCACTCTGTTCAAACCAAGCATCGCTCACATCAATGTGGGCATGGAGAATGAATGGGTACAAAAAAATCGGTTATCATGGTGAGATAGGTGTCTCAATTAACCGTAATCGTTATGCGCTATCGCTCATGTTTCCAGGAAATTTATGGGACCCATGAAGACGTTTTCGCTCCACAAACCGCATCAAACAATTACGAGTAATGAGGTGCCCATTGGCTTTTTGCTAAAACCACGTGGTGGTTTTTTAAATCCAGAATTACGCCATTTTGGCTTTACTCACCAAGATCGCCGTTTCTCTTTGACCCAATAAATCCCAACGTTTCTCAAACGTAAATCTATTCATTATATTCAGTGGAGAGTAGAATTGCCCGATTCGAAATAAGCGATGATGAAATTCGAAATAAGCGATGATTCAAATTTAAACCGATAGAATGCCCACCCTATACATCATATGAAAAATATCATTCCAAACAATATTCGTAATTTAAGCATGAAAAGAGTTAAAATAGAGTTCCCATGAAAACTACACTACAAAACAAGAACTGCAAAATCATTCGATTCAGAAATTGATTTTAAGTTGCTTTAAGACTACTCACAACACCATAAACACGACATACCATAAACATTATTCAACTACATATTCTGTTAGTGTAGGGTACACTAGAAAAAAGAAATTAAACAACGAGTAAGAAAAAGAAGAATTCTTAAATCTTGCAAATGACAAAAATTGCACACAAGAACCTCATAAAATGGAAATACAAACATACATACCCACATGCATGCATATATACACCCACATTGAAGAAAAACAATTTTCCAAAGAAACGATAAAAATATCGTGAAAATGTCTTACAATAGCAGCAGCTGCATAAAGTAAATGAATATTGTGGTGAAAGTTGGAAAACGTAAAGGCAGAGAGAAACAAGTGTCAGCAATTATTATTGAATTTTGGACAAATGTGAACTACAAACACATACACTTTGAAACTATTGAGCCCAATGAAAAGAAATGCCATAATTTCCTCCAAATAATACGATGCATCAATTATATTTTAATTGAAAGAGAAGCACATTAGGTGGCCTATACCTAATTGGTCATTACAATCCTTCAGTAAGGATTACGACCTAGTTTTTCACATCACTTATGTTGTGTGTCAATTCTATACTTGAGTGATGGTACCCCTCAGTTTGAAGTGGACTTCTCACGACAGAGTTTTTGCTCTTGGACTTTCTGCCAGAAATCTGCTGAGAGAAAGCCGTCAAAGAAATAATTTTTCATATTTCGTTGTGTTCGATATATCTGATCTAGGGTTTAAAGCGTGGCCTTATATTTAATAAGATAACGCACTATCTACTAGACTACAGCGACTTATGGTGATAATATCTATGCTCAACTTTCATAAGCTCGAGAATCCAATAGTTTGCGGATGTACTATACCAGACATACAAATGCAACTCGTCTCTGAAGTGTGGACTGGAAGGAGTGATAGTAATCTGTTCAAGATATAGTAACGTTGCACAACAAGTCTACTCGATGTTCTAGTGTATGCCCTCGTTCAACCTAACTACTATTTTTCTAGACAAAAAGGNNNNGCAATGCAAGTGACCACTTATAGAATATCTGACCTATTAATAAAAATAAATCTAAAAAAAAAACATATTTCTCTCAGTGATCGATCACTGATCTACCAGTGATCCTCAATCAAAATTTTGAATGTGAACTAATCGCCATGAAAAAGCTTCTTCACGCTACTCATGTTTAAAATTATGAAACAAACTAACATTAGTGATATGAAAAGCAATGCCAAAATTCTAACTATATATGTATGAGAATATGAAGTCTGGGTCAGACACACATACATACATAATTGGCCATTACAACCGTTCAGTCAGGATTACGGCCTAGCTTCTTACAGCACTTATGTTGTGTTTGTTAATTTTATACATGAGTGGCGGGACCTAAAGTTTCAAGTCCACTCCGGACGACAGATTTTTTTGAGAAACTTTTCATGGCAATTTTATTTACTCTCAGAGTTTTTTCCAGAAAACTGCTGAGAGGAAGTCGCCGAAGAAATATTTTTTCATACTTCGTTTTTTGATGTCTGACCGCGGACTCAAACCCTGCCCTTTCGTCCAGTAATCCAACACACTACCTACTAGTCTACGGCCAGACATCAATATGAAAATCTCAAAAAATATTTCTTCGATGATTTCCTCTTTACAGAAATCTGGTGCAAACTCTCAGAGTAAATGAAATTATTCGGAAAACATTTTCTCAAAAACCTGTCGTTTGGAATCTACTTTAAACTGTAGGTCCCATCACTCAACAACATAAGTGGTGATAGAAACTAGGTCGTAAACCTGATTAAAGGGCTGTAGTGACCAACTATGTATGTATGTATGTAAACATATAATATTCTTTCTATGCTATACAACCACAATACAGTACATTTTTTCAGGGACATGTATAAGGATTTTAGGCATAAATCGGTCTAAGACCTAAGATTTGCAGGTTTTCAACAATTACTGTTCTTTTAGTTAGTGGCATGCAGCCGTGAAGAAGACAATCAATTTTTCATAATGGGCATTTCGAACATTTAAGTAGATTAATGGGCTTTAATTGGTTTCAAATTATCCAGCTAAAAGCCAGCTACAGCCACCACAGATCATCTAATTTCACAATGACTAGTAAATGTTCTATTTATACTTCGTTTATTTTCAGTCTGGTAACTTTAAAAATTTACTGTTGATTTGTCGATTCCATATTTCTTCTATTATTCGTGTTAATTCTCTTTACATTTGTTATTGTAATTTAATTAAATTTTTTTTTTGTTTTTTTTTTTTAGTATTGTTAAATTTTCTTGTTCTATCTTTAGGTTACCAAAATGAACAATTAATGTTAATTTTGTCTTCGCAACAATATCAATAACCAACAAGCCACAATTTCAATGTCATTTAAATTATGTTTCAACACAATAACAGTCTTCTGTTGTTCGGTCATTCATAAATAATGAATAAAGTTATCATAATAAAAGTATCGTATAACTTTATTCACAAACACGAAATTTTAAAATTTCCATCAGAGTGGCTTAAGATATCATTACGTGTACTTAATCAGCCTGTCCACATGTACTTACTTATCTCGAAGGTCTAAAGTTTTTTTTATTTTTTTATTTTAATGAAGACACACAAATTTTATTTGAGAATACCTAGATAAGTGAAATCAATCAAAATGAAATTATCAAACAAAACAAAATTAAAAACGACATTTAAAAAATTTATTATTCAAATAAACAAAAAAGAGACACAATCGGTCAAGTGTTTCGATAGAAAACTTGGAAGAACATATTTTGGTTCATTTTTAACGCGTTTTTAACACGTATTTATTGAATGTTTAATTCAACATAAGGATTCAAGCCTTAAATTCAAAAAGAAACCCGCAATTGCTTTACACACTATTGTTGTTTATACAACCATATGGCGGGTCTTCCACCAGGGACTTCCGAACTTTGACGGTTGATAACCACCTTATTGAAGTCAATTCACCATTGGCGGATATAACATTCAACAACAAGTGGAAGTAATAAAAAAAACTCAAAGCCACACGTTCGCCTATTTTTCGATCGCCATAATCGTCATGCCGCGATGATTATGAGCAATTTGTTGTATAAATTCGAATTCACTTGTTCAGTAAACAATCGGGCAACACCCGTAAGTTCTGCAGAAAACGTTGCAGCTGTCTGTGAGAGTGTACGAGACAAAGTTCTTCGTGTGGCTTATAAGAACTCAACCTTCCGCAAATGCCAGCTTGACATATTTTGCATGGCCCAAACTCCAACTAACATAGTAACTGCAAGTAAGTGGCCATAAAAATGACGTGAGTTCGTAGCATGAGCTCAGTGATAAATTCCATGAACCGATATTTGAACAAATTTGTTGCATTTGAGATGAAACCAAACACCATCCTGCATCCCGTAAAATTCACTGAACGCGATTTTTTTTATAATGATGTTCTCTATGGCCTCTCTATTAACGACGATCAGTATTGGTAATTTGTTATAAATTTTTTTTTTTTTTGCCCTGACCTGAACATCATGACCTGACCACTATTTCAATAGAACGATTGCACGTGCCACACAGCTCATGCCACATGGGATATACTACTCTAGCGATTTGAGGACATGGTCATCTCACATCGTGTGATATGTATTTGTCACCAAGATCATGCGATTCGACTCGGTTAAACTTTTTCTTGTGGGGTTGTCTGAAGTCTGACCCAGATGCCAAGAACGATGTCATGTTCCGTTATGCTCTTTATGGCATCAATAGATCTTTCAAGCGAATGTTAATTGGTTACGTTTGTAATGTAGTGCATAAAGGATCCGCAACTTATGTTGTGTACGTTAATATTATACATGAGTGGCGGGATCTACAGTTTAAAGTCGACTCAGATTTTTAGAGAAACTTTTCATGGCAATTTTATTTACTCTCAGAGTTTTTGCCTGAAATCTACTGAGAGGAAGCCGCCGAAGAAATATTTTTTTTTTCATATTTCGTTTTTGATGTCTGACCGGGGATTCGAACCCTGGCCTTTCGTATAATAAGCGAACACACTACCTACTAGATTACGGCGACTTCCGATGTTATACCTACTTCTGGGAATATTCGACAAATCCATTTGTTAATACGTTGCTTCTTTTCTACACCCAAGTCCAAAGGGAAATTTTTTGTTTTTTAATTGAAACACAAAATAATATTTCTCTGGCCGTAATAAGATAAAAGTTAACTGCGACCAAATACGTTCTGTTTGCAGACAGAGTTTTTGAACTCATGCCTAAGCGCTGGAGGAGTTGTGTTAGAAACTTTGTGACATTTTCTTAACAATTAAAATTTATTTTGAATAATTAAAAAATAATTTTGGTAATTATATTAAAACCATTTACAAGTTGTTTTCTGTATTGCTCCCGTCATCAATAATACCTCAATAATGGTCTAGGGCCGAGCGTACATACAGAAATAATTCTGTAGGGGGAATAGCATAATTGTTTATATTTTATTACAATTTTTCATCTTTTCTTTTTTTATACTCCCATTAATATAAAGGTTTAAATATACGAGTATTTTAGAAGAATATTAATACATATATAATGCATACATAAAACAAATATGATGTAAGAATGCTATCGCAAAAAAATGATTTTAAATTTTAAATTATGCCAACATAAGTGTCCTTCAGTTGATTTTGCTTGTGACCGTAAAGTAAAGTAATACAGCATACTGCAGCAGTATTTTAATGAAATTTAAATTAAAAAATTTTTATATCGCAAAGGCAACTTTACGGAATATATAGGAAAGATTCATTATGAAAAGATTAATAGGCAAAGAGTTCTTGGAAAAGAGCAGTTTCAAGAATTATACCAAAATACATAAAAAAAATCTTATTATCGAATGGATTAATTTTATGGAAAATGGCTAAGAAAATACTATTCACGAAATTCCAACTAGTAACTTAGGACAATACTTAGGAGCATTATTAAACCAAAACCCCAAAATATTTAAATAATGATCGTAGCAACTGCCATACTGAACTAAGTGAATGCAAACAACCCTATGAAGTCGCCGATGTCTAGTAAGTAGTGTGTTGGCTCATTAGACGTGAGGCCATCTCGAACGAAAGGAAATATGAAGAACGGCAACTCTCTCTCTCTCTCTCAGCAGATTTCTGGCAAAACATCTGACAGTAAATAAAACTGCCATGAAAAGTTCTACAAAAATTTGTTTTCTGAAGTCGACTTTATATATGAGGCCACGGTTCAAACCACCAGGTTAGACATCTCCAACAAACTGAAATATGAAAAAATATATCTTCGAAGACTTTTGGCAAAACTCTGAGATTAAATGAAATTGCCATGAAATGTTTCTCAAAAATCTGTGCTTTGGAGTCGACTTTAAACCGTAGCTTCCTTCACTCTTTATACATTCACGCATACAACATAAGTGATATGAGAAGCTAGGTCGTAATTCTGACTAAAGGGTTGTAATGATCAATTATGTATGTATGCATGTAAGTTTAACATGTTATTCAAAGGATTGTTAATTGGGTTTTGTGGCTTTTTCCACCTTTTTGTAAACCTTTAGTTTCCGTTTCAAAAATGTGGTAGGTTTATTGAGGCTAAGAATGAACTGAGCCCATTTATGATATCCTGCTCTCAATTGAATCGTATAGAAGTCAGAGCGTTCTGCAGCGTATGAAATATATGACGTTCAGAAGGTAAACCTTACATTCCACTGTTTCCATAACCGATACCATAATAGGCAACCGAGCGTTTGCCATCATGAAATTAAGGCCTCGGTACTGGTTGCATATTCAACTATTTTTAAACAAGCTTCATAGGAATTCATCAGTTGTGTTATTTATTTTAAAATATGTTGTATTTATCAACATATTTTCATACAAGCTTTACAATTTTAAGCCTCTACTGACTGTCGCTTTTGAAAAACTTACAAAAAAAAAAAAAAAATTAAAAATTAACGCCTATTTTATCTTTTAAATCACCCTGTACACGTTTTTTTTTTAACAATATAGAAAACGGACCCTTTTTTAAATTAAAATATTTGCACAAATTCTGTATTTTTATTCTTTCTTTAATTTAGCCTAAATACTGAGACATGTTTATCAAAAATTTTGTTACAACACTTTACAAAGCAAACATGCCTGTCGTATGTAAATAGAGAATGAATGGCTATACCATGATACAAAGTGCAAAGGGTCAAGTTAACTCTCCATTAATTTTGTTTTTTCTGTACGTCATTTTATGCCTTCAAGCAGACAATTTCATTTTGTCTTGTTTTGATTTTGTAATTTTTTTTTTTGTGTTGTTGTTGTTTGAGTTTTGCCTAAGGGCTTGATGTTGGCGTAAATATTTCAGGATATTACCATAATAAAGACGAAGGCGACAAAATCATTGACGTCTACATCACTTCATACTTGCAACAGCAGACAAATCCTAGCGTCAAAATAATAAAAAAAAATTGTCGTCTCTTTAATGCAAATAATTGAGAAAAAATTATTTTTTTCTTCCTTTTTTTTTTTTTCTTTTTAACAAACCACCCGTTATAATTATTTCGTAGGACATTTTTTTGTTAATGAGACAAAATTATGTCTTTGTTATTTATTATTCTATATTTTGTATGCCACAAAGGCAATATAATTCGAATTGTTCTCCAACGTATCCAGTGTTAAATGAAGACAGCTAACTTAGTCTCTCCACAAAGGACTTTGTGATGGTAATAAGAAACCAATCGTGCATTTTGTAGGTAATCAATCAAAAGGAAGTCAGTCATCTGTTGTTGCTGTCTTCAAAGCTGCAATAAAAAAAACAATCCTTCGGTGACTTCCTCTTAGTAGATTTCTAACTAAACCTCTGAGAGTAAATACATAAAAAAGTTAAGACGGAATAGACTTTAAACTGTAGGTCCGGCTGCTCATAGATAAGATCAACAAACACAACAGGCTGGTGTAAGAAGCTAGGTTGTAATGCTGACTGGAAGGTTGTAGTGATCAATTATGTATGTGTGTGTGCTTCTTCTAACAAAGTTTGCAAACAGAGCAATTGAATGTTAAAATTTCTCCTATCACTGTAGTGTATCCAGAGTATTGGACTATGTCAACTACTTATTGCTCCAAATCCTTAATTTTTGGGCCTGGAAAAGCTTGTATTAACTTAGATTTACACCGTTTTCTATAAATTTCTTTGGCAGATACAGAGCAGATAAACGGTTTACTATTGCCCTCATTAATATCAATTTCGACAATAATAATTACCCTTTATCCTGTTTAGTGGTGGATAGACTTTTCACCTGCTGCTGTCTTGTTGACCTTTAAATCGTTCACATAAATTCTTTGAAAATTTTTATTCGATACATAATTTGATAAAATGTTCCAACAAAACTAGGTTAGGTTAACTTGTCGTTCACAGGCTCATTGTGTTACCGATTGTAATGAATCTCCCCCAAGTTCCGGATCGAACTGTTCGCTACAAATTCCAGATTCCGTTTATTCTGAAGTGCAGTGTACTGGCATAAAAGACGTTGCACCGATTTCACATCTTCCACATGCTGGCAGCTTCTGCAGTAATTCTGGTGGAGCAAATCGAGCTTATCAGTGGAATCCTGATAGAATGCAAACTGTTCGCTTGGCGAATTCAAGTACTTCCTCTTTATCTCTTGCTAGGCACTGCTTGACACAGCAGTTTTAGAAATTCAGCAACCAGGACTGTTGCACCACCCACGGTTTATTGAATTGCATTCTGTTTTTTCCAATTTGAAAAAGTATTCTTCAAGGAGCACATATAAGCTCTATCCCTTCCGTGCCAGTACTTCCACTTTTTTGTTTTCCTCTATACCACAGTGGCCCCGATCGCCAGTTGAGTCGGTTGTTGTATCGACGTGTAAGGAGTAGATAGTCCATGCAACTCCTAATCCAACTCCTCTTTGATCCAACTAGGTTAAGATAAATTAATATTTAGCTAGACAACTTCAACAAGAATAATAAATTTGCATACTCTCTACATATTTACATACAATATATACTAAATCAAGTATCCGAAACCGTATACCTAGGAAAATACCATATACTTTCGAATTAAACTGATTACAATTGGTTTTTTTTATGTAAGTTAGTGCCACAAAATCAATTTCTTTTATGTTTATTTCTCCATAAAATTGTTATTTTTTAATTTTTTTTTTCAAACAAATTTTCGAAATTTAATAAGGAAAACAATTGATAACACAAGCATTAACCCTAAGTAATGTTGACAAACATTTGATGGCATTTTTAAACAACAATCAGGTGCAAGCAAGATCCAATCAATTTTTTGTTTCCATTTTTTTTTTCTTTGTATTTTATTTCTGTTTACCGCTATCTGTTCAAAATTTAATGTAAAGAAATTGATTGATTATTCCTTAAGCATATTCGTCAAAACTTAAGTTATCTACGAGGTAAATGTGACTCTTTTCTGGCACACTAAACAAATCCACAAAATCTACAAACAAACAATAAACGAAACGTGTTTTCATTGTGATAAAAAAAAGTAAGAATTCACTGATAAAATTTATTTTAGAGATTGTATTTTAAACACACTCTTTTTTTTAAGAATTTTGTGGTTTGAAGACGTAAAGCTCAATAATCCATTTGTTATGCTAAGAAATAATTTCATCAGCCGGTAAGTTACTACAATTATTTGTTTATTAAACACACAAAATATTAGAATTGTTAGTAACTTACAAAAGTAAAGTTTAGTCTTATATTATATGGAAATTTAGAACTTTTGAACAAAATTTCAATGTTTCAGAGATGTTTGGAGAGGATGAGTATGATTCTGACATAAGACCGTCTATGTCTATGTATTCCGTTAAACAAAAAATGTTTGTGAGATATCATCGAAGGTAATTATTACAACTTGCCGTTAACTAAAGGGATGACTTTAACGGGCAGATAAATTGCTTTTCATTATTTTAAATGGACAATAAGGTAGAAGTGAGCATTAAGCTACAGGGAGGATCATTCTCTCGTGCCTTTTAAAGTTAAGTTTATGTTTGAACTTGCAATGTTAAATATTAATGTGTATTATGTCAACTTTATATTTAAACAACAAAAAAGAAAACGAAGCCCGTCTTTGCCACTGACATTTAAAAAGAAAACTTGTTTAATTGAGCAGTTTTATCGGCATTGCTCCAGCGCTGGCATATTTTAAAAAAGTCAATTTATTTTATCATTACTTTGTAGCAACGAAAGGAAATTAAAGGTGACTTTAAAGTCCACTTTAAATGCAGTTGCCACTGCATTTAAAAAGAAAACTTGTTACTTGAGCAGTTTTATTGGTATTGCTCCAGCGCTGGCATATTTTAAAAAAGTTAACTTTACTTTATCATTAGTTTGTAGTAACGAAAGGAAGTTAAAGCTGACTTTAAAGATAACTTTAGCTAAAACGAAGCCTATCGTTTGACACTGCATTTAAAAAGAAAAACTTGTTTAATTGAGCAGTTTTATCGGTATTGCTCCCAAACTGGCATATTTTGAAAAAGTTAACTTATTTTATCATTAAGTTTTAATAACGAAAGTTAGTTAAAGTTGACTTTAAAGTTCACTTTAGCTAAACTTTAATTAAAGCCAACTTGTAATAATGGCCGTAAGAGATCTATTGATGCCATTATGTATAGACTATAACATCGTTCAAGTATCCATTTTGGCATCTCCAAGTCTAACGTTTTCAAAAAATGTATAATTTTTCATAACTCTAGCTTTTAATTCATACTGATTTTGGACCATGGCTATAGTCTATTACTAGTGCACGATGTCTAATGTGGTGGCTTGAGCTATCTGGCACATATTGTGCCCCGATCATAAAATTCAAACCAAAAAATTTAATAATCATCGACCTAAAGTACTCACTGTTGACACTGAAATTCTAACATTTTTCGCAAATAACGCCAAAAAGCAACTTTTTCAAGATGTATTGAAAAAATTCAATTATTGTTTTGTAAAACTGACGTGATTATGAATAATCGATTCTGCACAATTATCAGAGCACAAACAATTGAATATTTGGTATTCTCAAGATACAGATATGAGTGTGTCTTCAGTCTATGATTCCCTATCGCGTTAATAAGGTTGAATTTCATCTCCAACATGGATTGTGTGGCCTTTGAAGACCGGTGGGATTTGTGGCTTATTCGAATACACCTGCAACCTAAGAAAATCCTCAAAAGAAAAAGTCAAATAGGATCAGAGCTCTCAATCTCGGTAACCAGTTCACACCACCATCAAGGCTGATGACTAAGTCCTTAAAACGCCCATGCTCAATATCCAATGGGACATAGGCTGTGGCACGTAACACAGTACTAGTGAAATCACTTGCCGAAAATAAATTTGGTAATAACTGACCTATAGTGCTCGCCCCAAATTTATAAAATATTTCTTTCGAACAAACACCGTAAGCCTTCTTGGGCAAAAAGAGCCTCAGAAACGCCACTTACATAGGTTTTTAACACAACCACACAATACTCTTAGTATGAGAATTCTGACTAAGGGGCCAATAGCGTGTGTGCATGTTAAACCAAATCTAACAACTCAATACACCCTGAAATTAGAAACTTTTTTTGTTCACTACATATTACTCTGCTTGCCTTGCTGTAACTGCCTGCTAATTTCATTTGTTTTCTTATATTTTTTTATTTTTAATTGCATTTGTTAGACATGTCATAGGGTGTTGATACAGTATTTATTTACGTTTCTTTTTTTGCCTGGTACATTTTTGTTTATAATTTCGTGTCTTAGAAATTTTCTTTGTTTCACATATTCGTGCCAATTAAATGCAAATATGTGTTGAATTGTTATTTAAACTTACACCAGCATTTATCATTGGCATACGTTATTACCGAAATATAACGGAAAGCATTACATGAATAAGTCCCATCCCTGAATCTTAATCTCAGTAGAAACTAAAGCTGATTTAAGAGATACTTGATTGGTAAGTTTGGTTCAAAGCTAGAGCTACTAGGCTTACTACATGATGTGTACGTATATAATTGGTCATTTATATATACACATGTATAGTCCTATATAGCGAGCAGCTCTTCAGGTCAATTTTATTTACACACAGAGAGTTTGCCAGAAATCTGCTGAGAGTAAGTCGCCGAAGAAATATTTTTTCATACATCATAAACATATTTTTTTTTGTACAAAAATTTATTTGTAATGAAATTATTTAAAATGAAAATTATTGTAGACTTATAACGTGTAGATTATGGGATTTAAATTTAAGTGAATATTTTGACAATTGATAGTGCAAACAAACCAAGCATTGCATTATAATCTCATTAATTTAATATAAGCTTGTATGATATTGAAATAATTGCTAATAATTTTACAAAAAAACAACCCATAATAGCCATGCTTGTTTGAATTCATATTGTTTATTAACTTTATATAAATAATATATAAAAATATTAAAAATATCTAAATTGACCAATTGTATACAATAAAAATTTCAATAGAATACCACAGAAATTAAATGTTAGGTTAGTTACATTGGCATTGGTCTCAAAGATCATGGCTTACTTGGGTTCTATAAAGAGCTTAATGGATTGTCATTCAAACTGAATCAATACAATAACACGCCATTTAAATTGTCTTCGTCCATCAACATGTAGGGTCCTCCAAAGCTAGTTTGTTAGTAAAAATATACAAGAAAGCAGGCACAGTTAAAAGTCGAACGACAGATTTTTGCGAAACTTTCATAGAAATTTTATTTACACTTAGTCGCCGAAGAAATATTTTTTTCATACATCGTTTTGCTGGAGTTGTCTGATCTGGGGCTTTAACCATAGATTCACGTCTAATAAGCCAACATACTACCCATTAAACAACACTGCAACTTCCGTACGGCTAGTATGGTGTTTACAAATCCAGCATTAAGTGATATTTAAAGACTTTTATTGTTGGTCGTTCATTTGAAACCAATTAGAAGAGAAATGTATCACAAAAATAAAACTTCTATTAATAAAATAAACCTTGAAAGATCCTGTATTATTTGTCAAAACTAAAAGCAAAACTAAAACAATTCACAATTAAACATTTAGTTGCAAACTCAAACACGTATTTGGACATGTTTCATGCTAAAAATAATTCACACACGTACAGTTGATTGACATTTTGAAATTGGAAAAGAAAAAAAAATTAAATATTAATAGAATTCATGTAGTTTTAATAGAATTCAGTAAATAATAAATTAATAAATAATTAGTTTATTAGTGAACAAATAATAGAATTTTATGTTTTATTTTGCGTTGGCATAATAAGGTGTTTCAATTTTATTTTGCTAAAGGTCAAAAAGGATCCAAAGTTTTTAAAAAGCCTGTGTTTTTAATTAAAAAAAACTTCAATTAAGTTAATTTGCTTTTGTATAGGGTGGCCCATTATTTGGTTTAAAGTTTTATTTCGCATCTGGCAATACTTAAGTCATTCTATTCTGTCACAAAATTCAGTATATTATCTCCACAAAACGTAAAGAATCGACTTAGCTTGACCCAAGGTTGGAATTTATTAAAAATTTATTTCCAAAACGAAAAACAATTGGTCGGAAATTACAAAATTGCAACAACAAAAAATCATTTTTCGAATGAAACTCATTTTCATCCTGGTGAGTACGTTAATAAGCAAATTGTCGTATGTGGAGCTCAGAAAACCCACACATGGTCTTACAGAAGCCGTTGCACCATTTGGTGCTGTTGGTGTGGCTTGTGGCCCATATTGCTTTGAGGCAGCTATATACCATTTTTTGTATCCGGTATTCATGGCATTAAGTGAACATGTGTTCAACTTGGCACACATCTCCCTGCCCACAATGGATTTAATTAAGACAAACGTTTGACGGCCGTTTAATAAGCCGAAATGGTGGTGTCAATTGCACCATTGGACTATTTTCTGTGGGCGCCTTTAAAGTAAAGTGTTATGCAAACAAACCAGAGGCAATTGGACATTTGAAATACAACATTCTTGCTGCATTGCCGAGAAACCACATGCACTGCAAAAAGTTTCACTAAAATTAGTCCGATCGAATAAGGTACCAAACCGCGGCATCCATATAAATGAAATAAAATTCCATTACTAATTGGAACAATTGTACTTCAGAACAAAAGAATAAATTTAACAGGATTCCAAAACGTGTTTGTATTTTAAAATTTTAAACCTTTAAATGATCCACCCTTTATATTATTGAATTCAATACATATTATTTACTTATTAAATGCTACACCACAATGCTACTGATTTTGTTTACAAACGGATATTGCAAAGCACAATAAAAAAAAACCGGAAACGGATGTACATTTCGCATAGTATACGCAGCGATGCATAAATCAATTGTGGCCTAGATAACTGCAAATGCAAATGCAATAACAACAGGTGTGTTGTTTTCAAAAAATATAATACAAAACGATAAATATTTATTTAAAGATATACGGTGTTATTTAATATTATTTTAAATAATAAAAACATAAACTCGTATTCATTTGAAGTATGGCTTTGTTCTAACGTTGTTCTTTATTCGGAAAATGGTCCTGGTAGTTGAAGATAATTTTTCGGTTGAACAGATGTCCAACCATAACAGTTATTTGTATAAAAAAAATTTTATTATTTGCATTCATTCATGCAGATTTTAGCAAAATAAACAGAATAAAAGACAACTTATTTAGCATCTATGTCAACAGCAGCTACTACGGCATCCAAAAGTATTTTATATGGGAAATTCAACGTTTCTACACAATATTTCCAAATTTCTTTCTTCTATTGTGTTTGTGCCTGTTTGTATGCATGAATACATAAAATATTGGACACTTTTAAGCAAACATGTGGATGATGGGATTGAAGTGTTTCGGTTTGGCAAGTGATTAAAAAAAAATAAAAATTTCAAACAAAAAAACAAAATATTGTGATACAGCTTTAGTACAGTAAATAGGCATAGCATATGGTGAATGGCTTACTCCGAGACAAACAAGAGATCTTGATTATAAAAAGCAAATAGAAGCATTCGGAAAAGGTTTCAAGAATGACAAGAGCAGATAGTAGTGATAATACTGCAATTAAATTTCAGGTTACATACATAAATGGTCATAACAAGCCTTTAGGCAGGATTACAATCTAGAAACATTTATGTTCTTGTTAATTCTATACATGAGTGTTGGTACGTACAGTTTAAAATCAATTCCGAACGACAGATTTATGGGAGATATTTCATTGAAAATTTTATTTACTTTCTGAGTTTTTTTTTTTTCGAGAAGTATGACCTGGGGTTTTGAACCCTGGCCTCATGTCTAATAAGTCAACATACTATTCACTGTACAGATTTCTCCAGATTACAACGCTGTCCAAGAAATCCAGTTACCAGAACACATTGAAATACTTCAACGGAAGTGGAAGAGACTGTTTAAGCGAAGACGGAACAATTTGGTCCTTCTTACCATTACATACTGATCGATTTCGTGCTCAGAATATTTGAATTTATTTGAAAACACTTAAATCTTGTGGAATACACATGCAATACATAACAGAATGGGGCATTACAACGCTACGACATAGCATAGTTAATTTTGTCCATAAATCGCAGGACCTACAGTTTGAAGTTGAATCCGAACGACACATTTTGAAGGAACCTTTCCATGATAATTTTAGTTACTTTCAGAGCTCTTGTCAGAAGAATTTTTTTTTCATATTTCGTTTTGTTGGATATGTTTGATGTGGGATTTGAACCATAGACTCACATCTAAGAAGCTTGACTAAGACTACTACTTGAAATAAATTATTATTTTTATTTGTGTTCGTCAGAATATGTTTGAAACCATTTTTAATGAGGATATGATGAAATTTCAGCAGAAAGATATGGCAGTCACTTTACCGGATACAGGGGATTAAAATAAAAAACATACTCGGGTATGTTGGTGTTGACATAGAGGTTAACCAGATGTAATTGCAACAACATAGCCGTCATCAGTTGATTGGTAAGACCCGATAAAAATCCGAAAAATTTGGCAAATAAAAGAAAAGTGAAACTTGATTCAAAAGTAAACTGGAGCTGTCTACTGACAATTTTTATTCGATAGTTGTTGAACACAAAACATCACTGTATGTATACGTATATTAAAAATTAATAATTAAAATGTTTTATCTTGTCATTGTCTTTTTTCTTAAATTAAACTAAAAAAGTACGATTTGCTTTCAAATTCATTCACTAACACGCCTATGAAAAATATTGGCGTACACTTCTATCAAAAAGAAAATCGCGAAAAAAGAAACTGAGAGTAGAGACTGCCCCTAAAGCATCACATGTGCACTGTGGCATAAATTTAAATCTTCTTTCAACAAATCATTTAAAGACAATTATGAAATAAAAAAAAAATAGAATGAAAAACGATGGAATAAAATTATGAAATGCAATTAAATGCTTCATTAGACTAGGGGGGACTTTTCTGCTGCTGTGGCAAAGTAAATAAGATTTTTAATTGAAATTATTCAAACGAGTGAATAAAAACCGAGTGAAAGCGCAATGTAAAAAAGAGGTCACGCTTTTTTTTTTTAATAGCGTTGAATATACAATTTTTTAATTTCTATTTCAAATAAACTGAAATCAAGAAATAATGTACGTGGCTCGTTCATCTATTCAATTCATTCATGCCCAGAGTTGGCCGAAATCAAAAAAAAAATAGGTAAAGTTAAATAAAACTCTTGCTTGGCACCTGCCATTATGTACAAAAATACTTTGTATTTTTAAATTATGTGCAGCTGTCAATCGTTTTGAAGTCGCTTTTGTCTAATAAGTAATGTGTTATCTCATTAGACGTGAGGTCACGGTTCAAACCCCGCAACTCATGTACAAAATTAACACACATCTCTGTGTGAAACTAGGTCGTAATCTTAAGGAAAGAATTGTAATGCCCAATTATGTATATGTAGGTTATGTGTAGTCAATCGTTTTGAGATAATTTTCGTATCATTTTATTGCATATTTTGGGTGGCATCTTAACAAATGTTGCTTTCTTTGACGTTGTCTTATAAAAATTTCTAACAACGTTAAATCACATGATAAATCATACAATAAAGCCAAATTTAACAGTTTTCTGAAACTAGTGGCATCGTCTTAAGGAAATCACATACCGTTTAGTTTATAAACTTTAATTACAGAATAAAAAAGTGCGGTTATACTGTCTGGAAAGCGATAATGGTTCTTCCAGGATTATTATTATCGAAACAATAGGACTCAATCACACTTCCAATATCGCATTTATGGATCCTAGCTCTCAATTAGTATTGCTTCCCAAGTTAATACTTCGATCTACTTCATAATAAACTAAGATCAATTGCTTAGAACAGAGGACAATTCGCATCGTTCATTGACAGCCCTGTTTACATTTGTAACACTTGCTGTGTCTTTAAATATTTCTGTAATCTTGCCAATTCCTTACACACCATAATCCCGCCGTCATAACTCTGCCGTAATACACGAAAGAGATCGAAAGACAAATGCAACAGTAAACTAATCAAGGAGCCTACTTAAATACTTCCTTAATTGTCATTACAACCCATTCCCTGGTCTATGTGGTAGTGTGCTAGACTACTAGCGTGAGAGTTATGGGTTCGATTTCCACCAGCATAAGGTCTAAATTACTCAGCACGAGATAATTAAATAGAATTTGTAATTATATTGTAATTAAAAAAAAAATTATAAAACCGTTTAGTCAGAAGTTGCAGTAGTCTAGTATGTTGTGTGTTGATTTAGACGTGGGACGACGGTTAAAACCCCAGGTCAAACATATCCAACAAAACGAAATCTGAAAATATATTCATTCGGCGACTTGCTCTCAACAGTCCTTCCGGCAAAAACTCTGAGAGTAAATAAATATCATGAAAATTTTCGAAAAAAAAAATTAGTCGTTGGAAGGGTTGTGTGTTTGCTCTGTTTGCTGCTCTGTGTTTTTTTGCTTAAGTGTCTTTTTTTCTTTTGTTGTAAATGCAACAATAACTACGATTATAAATTCTGATGAATGATTTGAACCACTCGAAACGTTTACGAGTATTATCAGTATTTTCCTCTAAATTTATGAATCTGAATGACTAGGCGTATGAATCAAACATATTTCGAATGGTAATAGTTTGATGTCAACGTTGTATTCTCATACTCATTGCAACCTGTACTTATAAATCAATATTGTAGTGAGTACGAATGAATCAGAAAAATATTTTTCGACTCACTCATACTCATAATTTCATGAGTGCTTATGAGTATGATCTCTCGTGCATACACTGTATGCTACATAATTCTTTCATTGAATGAATTGCCACCCGAACGGTAGAGGCTTTGAATCAAAATCATAAGGCTTTTATCAAAATCAATAAATAAACAAATTGTAAATACTAATAACATTATTTTTGAAAAAAAAAAAAATTTTTTTTCAACAAATTGTGTATCTTATCCCTCTATGAATACGCCCACACTAAAAACAAAACTTGTCGTATATATTTTAAAACCATGGTCGACAATGTATGGGTGTTTGTAAATTATTTAAATATTCTAACATTATGTGTAGATTTTGTGAACTCTCTCTCGTAATATCTTTCAACGAATGTAGAATATTTAAGGACATTTATTTTGCATAAAAATTTGCTACAACAAAAAAAAGGGAGTAGAAAACTTAAACAACAACAAAAAATAAGAAAAAGGCAAAAATTAGCATTTATTTCACATAAGACGAGGAAGATATTTACAATAAAAACAAATGTACACATTCACTATACACATATATAGTATATATATATACTATAGAGATATAAACTGGAGATATAAAAGGAATCACAAACTGCACACTGGAGGAGTAATTTTGTACATGATTTAACTTTTTTTTTAAAAAAATTTTGTACGTCAACAATACATGTTGTTTAGAAAGGTTGAAAATAAAGGAAAGAACAAAAATTGGAAATAGGTATGTTATATTACACACACTCACATATTTTATAATTCAAATAAAATAAGTTTGTGCTTATAACACAGCAATTTGGCAGAAGTAGAAGAAAACAAGTAAGCCGGCCTTTAATAAAATCTGCTTTAGAAGGCATAAGCCGTCTCAGTATCATTTATTTTATACGTGCGGTGTCACGATTATCAGCAAGAACTTCAATGGAAGATATTTTCTTATCAAGCATGGTAGAGGACATCGAACAGAAATTCAGCTAAGAAAACCTAGAGCAATAAGCATTTTAAAGGGCCCAGTTTATATTAAAGCAGGAAAAGCTATACTAGAGCATATCATTTCAATTCAATAGATTTTACCTTGATGTTAAAAGGCTTTCCGTATACATTAACACTCAGAAGTTGGAAGAGAGGGAGCAGCGTATAAAATGTGAAGCTATAAACTCAGTGTAATCATGTTTTTCCAAGTTTATAAGTTTATATATTTTAGGAAAAATGTCTGTCCTCTCCAGGATTTACGATCGAACATACCCAGGCCACACACAGTACTCATTGTAATATTATAATTTCACATTTTCCCCTAGTCCGGACACCAATCGTATCTTCTAATGAAACGCCTTAGACTGTCAATATCAATGCATAACGGTTCATCCAGATCCGCCATATTGTAAGCATCCAGGTATCCCTTCTCCAATCACACATTGAGGGCTTGAATTCAATTACAGATGGACCTACTGCAGATCAATCAATGGATCAATTCTACTAACTGTTAACTCTGTCTACTACAGTTTGCTGCTTTGTAATACCGATAGACATAAAATTTATATTTTTACTAACACTCTAGCTTGGAAGGACCCACCATGTTGATGACGAAGACAATTTACATGGAGTTTTATTGTGTTGATTTATTAGAATAGAACCATACTGTATATGCACCAATTCATGTAAGTGTCACACAAGGGATAAGAAGCAATTAAGGCATTACATTGTCGAGTTGGCATCTAATTTCAAGGGTTTTCTGATGAATTGCTCATACGTTTAACCATGCTTAACCTCCTATGTAGCCGCCATAGTGTAGAAGGTAGTGTGTAAGCTTATTAGACGTGAGGCCACGGTTCAATCTCTTGGTCAAACATTTCCAACAAAACGAAATATGAAGAGAATATTTCTTCAGCGACTAAGTGTAAATAAAATTTGTATGAAAAGTTTCGCAAAAATCTGTCGTTCGACTTTTAACTGTTGGTCACTGCATAGAATTAACACACACAACAGAAGTGATGAGAGAAGCTAGATCGTAATCCAGACTGAAGGGTTGTAATGACCAATTATGCAACAGTATAGCTCCCATGAATTTCTAAACACTTACTTACTTACTTAATTGGCCATTAACAAGCCGATTGACGGATATCGACCTACCATAACACATCTTTCCATGTCTTTACAGCCTAAGCAAAACATTACTACGCATATTCTATTACTAACTCCAACAAGTTGAGCTTATGGAAATGAGAGGCAGGTCCTTTTTCATTATCTATTTAAGGAAAATCTTTTTAGACGAAGTCTTTTATACTTCGAGAGGGAAAATATTGGAATACATTAAGTTTCGGCTCTTGTATAATGTATAAAAAGGCCTTTAAAAGGCCTACTGTTCTTAATTTGATTCTAAATTCCTGTCTGGGCTCTTATATCAAGAGTAAGTATGCTTGCAACGCCTTCCATGAGCAATCATATCACACATTTGTTAGTGTCTGTGTTAAAGTGTGTGTTTGTGTGTGTCTAAATAATATTTTTTTGATAAATCATGTTATAAAAATAATTTATTTACAAACATTTGAAAGCAAACTAATACATACAAGGTCCTTTGAAATCTTCACAGTGCTTTTGTTTGCTGAAATCTTTAGTAAAGTAAATAAATGAAAATGAATTTATGTGTGTGTAACACTTCTGTAGTGTATTTGTAAAATCAACAACAAATTGTTGTAACATGATGTTGAAATAAAATATAAAAAAATAAGAAAAAAACATGGCAATATTTTTGAAGCAATCAGACAAAAACC